>ML802412.1:271264-288637 GCA_009831015.1 Picea engelmannii
TTTTTAAATATTATATGATAGTAGGTTAGGCCATTACCCTAAAAGAAACTATTAAAAGGTTCATAAAAAAGGTGGAAGTATCAAAGAGTATTTAGTTCTTTAAAAAGAAGATAAGGTAATTAAAAAGGAAAAGAAGTAAAGGGTAAATTAAAAGAGTTCCAATTAAAGGCAAAGAGTTTTGATTTATTAAAAGGGATTTTTATTAAGATTCACAAGGAAGTAAAAACAAAAGAAATATAACTTTTTAAGTGGAAGGACTGAAGTTTTTTTTTAATAAAAAGGCAAGATCTTAACTTTAAATAAAGTGAAAAAGTTATACTTTAAATAAAGTATTAATAACTTTAAAGATATAAAGTTCAAGAGAAAAAGTTATTAAAGTAATAAAATACCAACAAATAAAATACCACACTGAAAAAGAACGAAGACAAAATCAACAACTTGGAACAATCAATCATCAAACATTTCCAATGAAAGTAGATTTGGGATGGATCACTCCCCAAAAGATGCAACACATTAGTTTGGGAATTCGAAGGTTATATCATCATGTTTCGTCGAGAGTNNCAACTACAAGCACAGAAGATTTGAGAAGACATCGTGTGCCCGAACAAAAGTTCAAAGGGACGCCTTCCGGTGATTATGCTTTGAGGACAAAGCATTTTTAAGGGGAAGGCAATGTTATGAACATAAATATACATAAATAGATATTCATACCATAATAATAGTTAATAAATAATAATTATTAATAATGAAAGGTCATGTCTCAAAGGACATGACTATTGGTAAAGGGCACCCCTGCGTGGGTATATAAGCAGGCCCTCATTCTCAATTGTAATCATCTATCTTATATCTTATTATTCATTCTTATTACATATATATTTGTCCATATGGATTTGGTTACTATATTCCAGATATTTTGGATTATTCTTGTGTGAGGGAACTTTGTTCGTCTCACTAGGATGATAAAAAGCTTATAAGTTATATCATGGACTCCTCTGGACAAACTGCCATTAAAGAAGGACTTGACTTTTGACTTTGTCTTATTGTTTATTTTTGATGAAACCCCTTGCTTGAGGTATTACCCTCCTAAATTTATGATTATATGTTGATTTGATTTTATATTTTGGACTTTACCTTTTCCTAAAGAAAGTTGACCGCCATGTTTATAAAAGCCTCCTCTTTGATTTAATTACCTTGTTGACTTGGTTTTGGTCTATTGGATTTACCACTTGACATTTTAATTGGTTTGTTATTTTAGGGGTTAACCTAACCCTAAAGTTATGTCAAGTGGACTATAAATGGTTAATGTGTTAACCCTATCTACCTAAAATTATATAAAGGAGTGGTCTCTCCCTCACTTGTCTCACTTGATCATTCGATCTATCTCCTCCAAGTTGATGTGAAGACTGAGGTTTGTTGCGGCTCTCTTGGACAGGTTTACAAGGGTCATTTTTAGTTCTCCTTTGCATGTTCTTGGTCTATAACAACCTGTTGCGGGTTTATCTTTGCCTGTTAAAGCTTGTTGTTGGCATGTTTGTGTCTATCCCTGCCTGCCGTGGGTTTATCACTGCTAGTCGTGACTGTTGGAGCTTGTTGCTAACCTGTTGGAGTCCATCCCTGCTTGCCGCTTGGGTTTCTTGTCTGTTGTTGGTTTGTTGGTGCCACCTTGCTCATCCTAGCCAGCCGCTTTGCTCATCCCAGTCAGCCGCTTTGGCATTTATGCCTTGTGAATGGTTTGATAAGGCTGACCTTGGATCGTTGGTACTTGTCTCAATAGCTAATCAGGTATATTCGTTCTTTTCTACAGCTATGGTAATACTCAGATCTGAGTTGTGTATGTTATTTATTCACTAATGTTGTTAGGTTATGCATCAGAATTTTTAAAATGCTTTGTTGGTCATAAATTATAGTAGTTAATGATTTGAAAAATTAAAGAAATTTTGTTTACAGCTAGTTTACTATTTCTACCCTTAAATTCCAACATGGTATCAGAGCTTACGGCGTGAAAGAAGCTCATTTGTGGCAGATTTTTGAGCCTACGTAGATCCTCTATTAAGGGTTTGTTTTTCAGATCAGCAGTAAGTTTGTTTTGTATCAGATCTCTCCTGTAAACAGATTTCAGTATGGCTTCATCTTCAGTCAAAGCAGAAAATAGGCTTGAAGTGGCTTCAAACTTCAATGCATGGAAGGCTAGGGTCTTGAATATCTTGGAAGAAAGTGATTTGGATGAGCTAGTTACCAAGATAGTGAAAGAACCTGTTACAAATGCAGGAAAAGCAGCCTATAAGAAGAGGCAGGCCAAAGCCAAGAGGGCCATTTTTTACTCAGTTAAAGATAGTATGATGCCTCTTATTGCTCACTTAAGGCCCTAGCAAACTTGTATGAAAAGAAGGCCCCTACTCAGAAGAGGACCTTGAAGAAACAACAACGTACATTAAAGATGGGAAAGGATGAAACCATCTCTGCCTTCTTTTCAAAAATTTCCCAAACAAGAGATCAGCTCGCAGCAATTGGAGTTGCAGTAGATGACGATGACCTTGTACAAACGGCAATAGATGGTCTTCCAGAATCGTGGGAGACATTTCTCTCATCTGTAAATGGAAGAGAAGTTCAACCCAACTTCGAGAGATTATGGCATGATTGCTTGGAAGAAGAGGGTAGAATTAAAAGCAAAAATGAACCCTCCACTGTGAAAGACCATGCTCTTTCCGCCAAAGCCAAGAAATGGAAGAGGTTTACTCAACACAAGGGAAAAGGTAAGAAACCTCAAGGTAAGCACTTTCATCTTCACTCTCATTTGTCTAAAGTAAGATGCTTTAACTGTAACAAGCTAGGTCAATATGCACAAGACTACAGGAACCCTCCTTCAAAGCAGAAACGGAAAGGTAAGTTCCATGCTTCAGTTGCAGCCGAGGAAGAAGAGCCTCAAAGAAAGAGAACCATAACTTCTTGTAAAGAACAAGAGCATCGCAGAGAGAGTTATCTTGTTTCAGCTCTCTCTGGTGTTGTCACCAAATCAGAAGAAATTTGGTTAGTGGACAGCGGGGCCTCCAAGCACATGACAGGCTTCAAGCAGAACCTTGTGAACTACCAAGACAAGAAGTTCAATGTGAAGGTAGAATTAGGTGATGATGCCACTTATGCCATCAAAGGAGTTGGATCAGCCTCTTTTCAGGTTCAGTTAAATAATGTATTTCATGTTGAAGAAATTATTTATGTTCCTCGTTTAAAGAAAAAATTTATTTCAATTGCAGTTCTAGAAAATAAAGGGTACACAGTAGCCTTCTCCAAAGGAAAGGCTCTTATGTGGCCCTCAAATGAAAGTATGAGCTCAAGCATGATAATCGAAGTTCAAGAAAGTGGACTTTACAAAGTCTCGGGTTAGGTCATTCAAGCAATAGCTCATGAGATGATTAACCCTTGCGAACTATGGCATAGAAGGTTTGGAAACCTCAACTATAATGCTCTCCCAGGTTTGCAAAAGATGGTAACAGGTATGCCAGTTTTTCCTTTGGAGCATGATAGTATTTGTAGAGGCTGTGCTCTTGGTAAAAATACAAAGAAAGCTTACCCTCACAGTAATAGAAAAACTAATGGTATCTTAGATCTTATTCATTCTGATCTCTGTGGACCTATGATTGCACCGTCCATGAATGTTTGTCTTTATTATATCATTTTTATTGATGATTGCTCCCGTAAAACTTGGATTTATTTTCTGAAAACTAAAGAAGAATCCTTCAATAAATTTCAAGATTTTAAGAATCTTGTTGAGAATCAGACAAGTAGATACATTTGTGTTTTCAGAACAGATAATGGAAAAGAGCCACAAGTATGATGATCTATGTCGAGCTTCTGGGATTAAGAGGGAGTTGACCGTGCCTTACAATCCCCAGCAGAATGGGGTTGCAGAAAGAAAGAACAGGACAATTTGTGAGGTAGCCAGAGCTATGATGTATGATCATAATCTTATGTTGTCTCTTTGGTACGAAGCTGAAAGTATTGCAGTCTATATTCAAAATAGGTGTCCTCATAAAGCCTTGGAAGAGAAAACTCCAAAAGAAGTCTTCACAGGTAAAAAACCTTTAGTTGATCACTTGAAAAAATTTGGAAGTCTTGTCTACATTCATGTACCAAAAGAAAAGACGACTAAGTTAGAGCCCTCTGGAAAGAAAGACACTTTTGTGGGGTGCAGTGAGACCTCAAAAGCATATTGAATCTATGTGCCAAGTCAAAAATATATAGAAGTCAGTAGAGATGTGACCTTCCATGAGGAAGTTGTTTTTCGTCATTCCAGAGAACTTCCCTGTGATACAAAGGAGCAAGAAGCTCCAACTTCAGAGCTTTCAAATTCACAACTTTCAGATGAGCAGAGTGAGAATGCCAGAGAGCCTTCAGTAGATCCCATAAGGGATTTTGTTGAGTTTCCCCTAGAGAAACCTCCTGTCAAAAGGAAGGCAGCATGCTGTTGTGAAATTTTAAAGGAAGCAAAAAAGCATGCAGCACCTAAAGGTACTTTCAAAGAAAGCAAGAAGCCAGATAAGTACTCAGGTTTGATAGCTCAGTTGAATCATGTGATTGACTCAAAACCTTCCATTTTTAATGAGGCTGCCAAGCATAAAGTGTGGAAGGATGCCATGGTAGAAGATTACAAGTCAATATTGAAGAATGATGTATGGGAAGTGGTCCCAAGACCACAAGAAAAATCAATAGTAACCTCTACATGGATTTACAAAATAAAGCATGCAGCAGATGGCAATGTTGAAAAATACAAAGCTAGATTTGTGGCTCGTGGTTTCTATCAGAAAGAGGGAATTGATTATGATGAGATTTTTGCTCCCGTTGCCAGGTACACCTCTATCAGAGTCATCATTTCTCTTGCTTCAGTTTTTGATTGGAAACTTCACTAAATGGATATAAGACTGCTTTTGTATTTTGTATTAGAAAATGTTGCGACCGAACTGTAAAGCTATGTAATACAAAAATTAGGAAGGAGGCCAAAGCTAGGAGTCCAAAACACTATCTGAGTACATCAAAAAACTATTGTACCTATCCCCACTAATCAATTCTATCTTAACATGGCACGTGTACCGCCTTACACATTGTTGAAACAACAGTAGCACGTGACAAAACATTTAAGAAAATAGAAATAGAAATAATTGGAATCTAGGCCCAGACTATGCTTCACCTTTGATGGATGCCCAAGGTGTAATACCAATTCTTGCCATCCCATCCCCTTCTCTAAGACAGTTGCAAGAATGAAGACGCATGCATTTTGATCCAATTCCAAAACCGGGGGATGTTGAAAGTCCCAATTACTCGTTGAGGCCATGGAATGGTCAAAGTGAGAGGCAACACCCAAGGATGAAGGCACCTGCATTCTAATCCAATTCTAGAAAAAGGGGATGTTGAAAGTCCCAATTACCCACTAACGCCATAGAATGGTCAAAGTGAGGGGGAACACCCGAAAAACTAGAGCCATTTGTACTAGGGACTAAATTCATTTCCAAAGGGAGCCCAACATGGACAATCAATGGACCAACCTGCATCTGAAGAGCCTACACCTGCACATTAAGATCCTATTGTTTTCCCTTGTGAATAGCCATGAAAGCATCAACCTCCATTTCCCACTCACAAAGCTCAACAATGCTTCTTGCTACATCTATTACACAATTTTTGTGAACTTTGTTGTCCTTGTGAACATGGTAAGTGAACTCATATTTCCATCAATTCCACCTTATTGTCCATTTCACCATGCTACATTGTTCCTCCACAATCTCCTCAAACCATCCAAGTCTATGCTTTAACTCCTCCATTTCACATAGGACACAGCAGCCCCGACAACAATGGCAATGTGCCTTCTTGACAGTTTGGCCAAACCAATAGGAGAAAATACCATTTCCAAAACACATAGATCTCCAACTGACAATAGTAGTCTAGGTCGCCCACTGAAAACCACTACTATCACAAGCCGCCCCTAAACTAGGGCCACCAACGAACAACACACAAACCACCAAACTAAATGCACAAAATCCCGAGAACATAGACCTCAATTGAATAAGCCAAAACTCAAAAGTATCAAAGAGTGGAGATAAGATAAGAAAATTTCATTAATGTCAATCAAATGACCACAAAAGTAGGCCAATGGAATCGAGACCGTTACCCATAATGTTAGTTTCTTTAAAATGAGCTACCTAAGCTAACAAAATCAGATCTGATAACTTTGTTGAAAATAAGAAAAACGATTCATATAGTACAAATGAAATTTCTGCCCCACAAAATCAATTCTTCATTAAATAATATCTGAACCTACTAGATCTCCCAGAAGAGGGATAATGATTGTGAAAACGAAACAGCAAAAACAAGAAAAATTTTGAGGGCTTTATTCACTTTGAATTTTGTGCAAACAGTCTGTTGTACAACCCAACAGCAATACAGCATGTTCACAACCTGTCTTTACAATCATACGGAACCGTACAAACTCGCACGTGTGAGTTGGGACAGTGACTCGTATGACCTAAAACAATTGTTGCATGTTGGAACTTGTGCAACCTTCTTCCTTGGGATTTGAGCCACATGTGCGGCCTTCCTACACACTTCTATTACGTTACCACATATATTGTATGGGGTTGCACATGTGGTTCTTGGTTGGTGGATGCCTTTTAATAAAAGACGTCACTTTAATTAAAAATTAAAGTGACTTCTATAAATAAAAGAAGATACATTAAAAAGACGATTTCCATAATTAGACACACTAATGGAAATACCTGTCTGGAGCTACAAACGCTAACGCTCCCTCTTACCGAGGAAGGTATTTTCCACCACTCCAAGCTTGTCTCTGAACCAAACAAACTTGCCTTTGACCAAAGGCTTGGTGAAGATGTCCGCCAACTGCTCCTCTGTAGAAATATAAAGGAGCTTCACTACTCCTTTCTGCACTCTGTCCCTGATGAGGTGGTACCAGATCTCAATGTGTTTGGACCTATTGTGAAACACTAGATTCTCCGAGAGCTTGCTACAACTCTGGTTATCACAGTGGATCACAGTTGGTTCAAGATCATGCTCAAACAATCCAGCAAGTAGCTTACGAAGCCAAATGGCCTCGCAACTAGCCAAGTTGGTCGCCATCTACTCTGCCTCAGCTGAACTCAGAGCCAGTGAGGTCTGCCTCCTGTTGAACCAGAAAATAACTGAGGACCCCAAGCTGAAGCAGCACTTAGAGGTGCTCTTCTTGTCTGTATCATTGCCTGTCGAGTCTGAATCTGAATGCCCCTGGAGCGTCACACCATCTCCACCCAAGTACTGCAATCCATATCCCATTGTGCCTTGCAAGTATCTAAGCACGTGATTTGCAGCCACCATATGAACCTCCCTCGACTCAACAATAAACTGCCTCAATGTGTTGACTGCAAAACAGATGTCTAGTCGAGTGTTGACCAGATACATCAAAGAACCAATTAGTTACATGTACTTCCTGCCATCTGCCAACTCTGAGGTAGAAGAGTCAATCTTCCTCAGGTTGGTCACCATCGATGTGGCCATCGGTTTGCTATACTCCATCCTGAATCGTTTCAGGATCTCCAGAGTATACTACCCCTGTCTGAGGAAGCTCTCGCCCGATCGCTACCAAACCTCAAGTCCCAATAAGTAGTGCATTGCCCGATGTCCTTCATCTCAAATTTTGACGCTAGATCTGACTTGCAACCTGCAATCAGTCTATCTACTCCAATCAAAATGAGAATGCCTACGTACAAGACTAGAATGAGGATCTCAGATCCAACCAACAGAAAGTAAAGGTTGGGAACTGCCTCACTCTTAGTGAAGCCTGTGCTCTGCATATAATTGTCAATCCTAGCATACATGTGTATCCCTGTTGTAGACCTCAAACCCCTGTGGTTGCTCAATATAAACCTCTTCCTCAATGATGTCGTTGAGGAAGGCGGTCTGTCACATCCATTTGTTGAATGCTCCAACAGATCTCAGAAGCTATCGACAAGACTGTCGCAATAGAGGAGAATGTGGCTACAAGAGAAAAAGTCTCCTCGTAGTCTACTCCCTCTCTCTGAGAAAACCCCTGAGCAACAAACCTGGCCTTATGCTTCTCCATGCTACCATCTACTGCATGCTTTACCTTGTAAAGCAACCTGGAAAACACAACTGACTTCCCTTCTGGTCTAAGCAAAACCTCCCAAACATCATTGTGCATGATGGAGTTGTTCTCCTCCACCATGGCATCTTCCCATATCTGTTGACTGGCCGCCTCCTTAAAGCTAGAAGACTTTGAGTCTATGATGTTGGTGATCAGCGCCATGTAGGTAGGAAACTTTCGAGGAGGCCTGCTCTCCCGGAATTTGGTACTGGTAGGCATCACATGCTCCCGAGCATCTCGCAAGGTCTGCTCAAACCATCTTGGCCTCCTACCTGAAGTAGAGGGAGTTGACTCCTCCCCCACCTATGGAGTCTAGCTCCCTGAATTGAAAGTCTCTGTTGGCTCATCCTTAGGTTCCTCCTCCTAAGGTCCCTCTGTTATTGCTAGTAAGTCTTGAGATCTCCTAGATGCCAAATCCTCCTCGAACTTGACATATTTGTTGACAATTGTCTTCCGCTGATCCGGCAAGAAGATTTTGTAGGCCTTTGAGTCCTCATTGTATCCCACCAATATCCCTCTCTCTCCTGAGGGCTGCAACTTTGTCCTCTTCTGCATTGGAACGTGGATGAAGACTAGACAACCAAAAATCCTGAGATGCCCTATCTCAAGTCTCCTACCTGTAAATGCCTCTTCTGGAGTTTTGTCCTCCATAATCCAATATGGGCTCTTGTTCTGCAGATACGCTGCAGTGTAACATGCCTCGGCCCACAAGTACATCAACAGGCCCCGGTCGTGAAGCATGGCTTTCGCCGCACTGATGATCGACATGTTCTTCCGCTCAACCACCACATTCTGCTAGGGGTTGTAGGCCACTGTCTTCTCCCTCTTGATTCCTGCCTCCTTGCAGAAATTAGTGAACTCTGTGGAAGTGTATTCACCCCCATTGTCTGTCCAAAGCACTTTGATCTTCTTTCCTATCATTGTCTCCACCAGAGCTTTGAAAGCTCGGAAGTGACTGAAGACCTCAACCTTAGTCTTCATGAAGAAGATCCATGTCTTCCGAGAGAAATCATCAATGAAGGTCACAAAGTAGGGTGCACCCTTCACTGATGCTACTGACATCATCCCTCCAACATCTAAATGGATCGGATCCAGGATGCCCTTGGATCTCGTCTCACTACTCGAAAAGGTTGCCTTGACATTCTTGCCAAGCGTGCAACCGTTGCACACCCCCTGCTCATCCAAACTGAAGTTTGCCATCCCGGTGACCATTTGCGTCAACAATGGTAGAGCTCTATGATGGACATGCCCCATCCTCTTGTGCCATAGCTCGCACAAGCTCTCACTGGTCTGCAACAATGCCTGAGTAGGTTGGCCCTGAAGTCTGTAGAGGCTACCATCCCTAACTCCAATCCTCAATGCAGTATCTGGACTGGGTCCCTCTGGAAGAATGAACACCTGCCCCTTCAGAAAACTCAACTCATAACCTATGTCCTCCATGACTGAGATGGACAGCAGGTTCTTCTTCAGGCCAGGCACATAAAGTACCTCCTGCGCATGAAAGGTGCCCCTTGACTCTAACTAGAACCAATGTTATCAAAACCGAAAAGAAAACTGGACCGGTCGACCCTAAAAATTCGAAACCGGACCGAATCGAAAAAAACCGGATAAAAAAACCGATCAACCAAAAACTACATAAAATATTCAAATTTTGAAGAAAAACATATATATCCATGTGCATCAATACGAATCCAAACCATTTATACACAAATATGCAAATATTCTCATTTATATAGCAAGTAAGAGGAAATATAACCAAAATAGCACCGAGTGCAATATATATCTGAAGTATTGAACAAAAATACATCAATAAAGAGGCTCTAAATGCCCTCTTGAGTCCAAAAATAAGCATAGTACTAAGTATATTGTATGATACTAGAGTCTAGAATCTAGATACTACTAATCACCGGAATCCTCAGGCTCATCCTCAACATGAATAGACTGGGACCCTACATGGGGATTATGGATTCCGCTTGATTCCCTTGGCCCTGAAGGTATTTGTACCTCTGGTTGTGGAAGTGGGTCGAGGTCCATCCAAGAAAGGTCTTTGTTATCAAATGTTGGTAAGTCAACCCACTCTGATGATGGATCAAAGTCATCCAAGACTATGTTGCTTGATTCAGGGGGTTTTTTCATCAACTGGTTGCGCCTCAACCTAAGGTTGTACTGAACATAAACCATATCATTCAACCATTTTTGCTCCAAACGGTTCCGCTTCTTGGTGTGTATACGCTCAAAACGCTCTAATTGCATTCACACCCAAAAGCACTGCATGTCTACCTCAATATCCAAATTGCAAATCTTTGTAGATCAGGGCACTAACCACCAAATTGTTGCCACGAATAGGCTGCCATAAGAGTTGAAGGCAAAGAAGCTTTAACAAATGACCTTGACAGTGGAAAGTTGAAACATTGACTCAACTTTTACAATCAATAATATAATTTGAAAACTTTGAACTTTCTTACCCGGTGGATCCTTTGATCTGCTTCATATAGCCATAAACATGCCAAAGGTACCAAGACTCTCATTGAAATGTAGGAGATTGCTATGTATCTCATCTTGTCTCGTGGGATCAGGAATCATGTGCTCAATGCATTTGTACAATCCCTCTTTTACCTCCCCATATCCTTCAAAATCTTTTGTATAAAATATCCATCAATTGAAATTTAAATTTGAATCTTTCGCTACGCTTTTCTAATGAATAATAGAACTTAGAAACTTTGAAATTACACACCTTGGGTTTAAGTAATAGCCAGTTGCATGTAAAGGTCCATGGAGTTGTTTGTTCCATCTTTCATCAATGATTCTCCATAGAAGAAAATACTTTTGTCTTTTATCCCCATATGCTACCTTGATTGCCTCTTTGGCCTGATCCATGGCCTCATAAATAAAACCCATGGCAGGTTTATCACCATCCACCATTTGTAACACTTTCACAAGAAGTTGAGTGAATAGGACTATCTCTTCTGCCTTTTCCAAAAACTTTTTTCGAACACTTTGTCAACCACTTGTTTCCCTTTAGCCCACTGAGATGCATTCCATTCATCACAAGAAAACATCTTTCGCAAATTTCCTTTTTGCAAAACAATGGACTGCAATGGAAGAATGTTTGTTGCAAATCGCGTAATGGCTGACCGAACAAGCTCTCTACCCCCATTGTTTTTCCTCATCAGGTTCAAAACCCATGTGTGGTTGTAAATGTACATGGTTATGAATTTTGCTTCTACCACACACTTCTTCACCCACTCAATTTTACCAATATCCTCAAGCATGATGTCCAAACATGGGCTGCACATGGAGTCCACCAAATCGTGGGATGTTTTTGTTGATATTATGGTAGTTGGGGGAGGTATTAACCTCTACGTGTAACCTTTGACGAGACTAGAATATTCTGGGAAGCAAGAGAAACCCTAGAAAGTTAGGAAATAACCTTAGAAGACAAGTCGGCTCGAGATAATAATTTATATTAAATTATTATCCTCCAGAAGTAGAAATCGACCCAGTTAGGTCACTTGGAGGACTTTAAATAAGAGGGCGTGAAAGCTCATTTAACATACACACTCTCACAACTGCATAAGGACAAGTGGTGTGCATGCCTGGAGGAGAGCTGCAACTGTTGCAGTGGTGACTTGGTCTTTGGTTACGGTTGGACTTTCTACTAGGTACGCTAGCTCTGGAGAGAGGTACGCTACCTTGGTTGGCTATTGGTTCTTGGCTTTGCTTCTGAAATTATTCTGTCTATCAAGGTTAAGGTGCTCGGGGGTGGCACTTGTGCCTATGGTTGGGTGACAATATTGAGATATTGTCTACGGTGAAACAAGCACACCTATTATTCTAGCAGGTTGTGGGCCCACACTATCTTCGGACAGTCTAACCACTTGAAGGTATATTGGGAGGATTTGCTCAATTGCAGTTGCAGTCGCAGTCAAAGTGTTGCTACAACAACGAAACCCTAACCCTCGTGTTAGCCTTAAGTGAAGCGCTTGACCTAATTCCTGGATAACCTAGTGAGCCCTAGCCTAGCACACCTCCTAGTACTCTTAGCAAGCCAAGGCGTCAAGTTTGAGTTTTTGGTCAAAGTCAAAGGTTGACCAAGTCAAAGTAGTCATGACTTACTCTATGAAGTCAAAAAACAAGTTAGAAGGGGCTTCTAACTTCAAAGAATGGAAGATAAGGATTGACCTCATCCTTGCCAAGACTAAAGTGTTGGATATTGTAAAAGGGAAGATCATGGAACCACAGTTTGAAGCAGGAAAAGAGAAGGAACCTGAGAACGTTGCAATTATGGAGAAGTTCAAGGACAATGACATCAATGCTATGAGTATGATAGTGGACTCTGTAAAGGACCATTTGATACCCTACATTTCTCATCTTGACTCATCTAAAAAGATGTACGATGCCCTAACTAACCTCTTCTCAGTCAGAAATATTGGACAAGTAATGAGTATGAAGAATGAGATATGTGATCTAAAAATGAATGATGATGACACCATAACATCATACTTTGTAAGAATCTCTCAGTTAAGAGATCAACTACAAGCTATTGAGGAAATCATTTCAGAAAAGGAACTATTAAATATTGTACTTAATGGCCTTCCCAAGACATGGGATGCATTTGCCACAAGCATGAACACAAGAACGGAGTATCCCACATTTGAACTTTGAACTTGTTGTGTACAAGAAGAATCAAGGATTAGCGTAAAAGAGAAATCCCAAAAGAAAGATGATGATCAAGTCTAGACAACAAAGTTCAAGAAATTCAGGAACAAGAAGAAGTTTAGCTCAAGGATGAAACCAAATCAAGAAAAGGATATGTCAAAAATACAATGCTTCAACTGTCGAAAATATGGTCACTACAAGAACCAATGTCCTGGGTTAAAAAAAAGGAAGGAAACACACAAAGCATGAGAATTGAGAATTGAATAAATTGCAAAGCATGCCTTGAAATGTCTTCGTGGGATGTTTGAGTTATGATACAGAGTTGCATGGATTTATCAATTCAGATTGGGCATGGAGTGCAGATAACAAAAGAAGTGCTTCTTGGATATGTTTCAGTTTGAGCTTTGTCATGATATCATGGGAAACTAAAGTCTGTTGCACTCAGCACTGCAGAAGCAGAGCATATTGCAGCTTGTGATGCTTGTACGAAAGCAGTGAGGCTCTGTAAGCTGGTTTTTGAACTATTTGATCAAGTGTTGGATTCGACCGTGATATATTGTGATAACCAGAGCTGTGTGAAGCTCTCAAAGAACCCGGTGTTCCATGACAAGTCAAAGCACATTGAGATCAAGTACTATTTTCTCTGTGATAAAGTCCAGAGGGGAGAAGTGGTTCTCAAGTATATCTCCACTGATGAGCTGATAGCAGATATTTTGGTCAAGCCTTTGTCCAAGATGAAAACTTTGCGTACTTAAGGGACAAGTTGGGACTCGTGGAGATGACTTCCTTATTGGAAAAGGAAGTGATTCTTCCCTAGGTTAGGAGGGAGCAGTGATATGTTATTGATATATGGACAGTCATTTTCTAGTTTGGAAAATGGTCCAGGTTGGGCAGCCACTTTCCAATCTAGAAAGTGGTCCAATATTTCTTACGGATAGTCATTTTCTAGTTCGAAAAATGGTCCAGAACAGACAGTCATTTTCGTAACGAAAATGGTCCAATAGATTGTTAATGTACCATAGACAACGATTCCCCTTGTGGCCAGTGTGGGGGAATGGTCTAGGACAGTCATTCTCCTTGGCAGTCACTCTGAGAAGTGGTCAAGCAGAACGGTTCGCCTCTCCGGACAATCATTCTTTCGAAGTTCACAGTTGTGAGCAGTTTCGAAGAATGGTCTGATATAGGAGGTTGGTGCAGGACAGTCATTTTCGTAGGAAATGGTCCAGACAGCCATTCCCTAGGGCAGACTCGTTCTCTCCAGGTTGCACTATGATTAGTGTCGGAAGAATGGCCCAATTAGGTTGAATGGTCCAGGTTCAGCAATCGGGAACAATCATTCCCAACGGCAGACTCATTCTCTCCCTATTGCACTGTGATTAGTGCCAGAAGAATGGCCCAGTTAGGTTGAATGGTCCAGGTTCAAAAATCAGGGACAGTTACTCTTCTATGCTTGGGAAGAATAGTCAAGATAGCCTGATGCAGGAGCATCGTCAGCTAGCACGCGTCACAGGACAGCTCGGCGCCTGGGAATCATTTTGGAATCTCAAACGCTGGGAGTGACTGCGAATCTTTTGGAGCTGATTGGAAAAACGGAAGAAGATCAAACGCTTGGGAGCGGATGATCACGAGTGATCTGGGAGTTTCACTCCGAGTCTTGAATGTAACTGAACTTATGTAGCAGTTAGAGTTTTTTTCTCGTTTTCCGAGTAGACGAGTAGTCAGGGGGAACCTTAAGGACCCTCTAAGATAAATAGAGGTTTTGTACACCCAAATGAGGCTGCTGCGAGTTAGTCGGAATTTTCTGAGTTTTGAGTTATTGTTTTGATATTAGTTGTAGCCATTTACTTTTAAATGAATATGACAGAGGAAAATTGACTCAAATGCATAGCACTGTTACTGTTTGTAATTCTCTGTTATTGTGTTTTCATAAATGAATGAATTTTGTTATGAATGGATGAAACTGTGAACGTTAGTATAAGTTTCAATTGTTTCTCTTATGTTGAGTGACTGCAAGGTGTGCACACAGAACGCAAGGAGTGTGTGACGGGATCTGTTTCGATTCTGAAGCTCAGAAGAGATAGCACGAAACTTTCCCTTTGCAAGGAGTGCAAAGCGACTGTTGCAAGGTGTGCACAGTCACCCGCAAGAATCAAGTCTTGCGCAAGAATCTGTTGCAAGGAGCGCACAGATTTGGAATTCGGCTAAGTGTCGAAGGGACTCCATAAGAGTCAAATCCGCGAAACGCGAAATCCCGACTTGATCACAGTCGTTGATCCAAGGAAAGATCTGGACCGTCGATCTAGCACCATCGTTATTTCGGGTATCGGGAGAATGGAGGTAAGGAGACTCCCAAAGTTGTGAAACACGAAATCCCGACTTAATCACAATCGTTGATCAAAGGAAAGACCTGGACTGTCGATCTAGCGCCATCGCGATTTCGGATATCGAGAGAACGGAGGTAAGGGGACTCACAAAGCCGTGAAACGCGAAATCACGACTTGATCGCAGTTGTCGATTCAAGAGAGTCGTGAGTCGTCGATCTGATGCTCACAAATATCGAGAAATCGGGGATCGCGAGAACGGAGCTAAACCAACCTCCAAAGTCGCGAAACACGAAATCGCGACTTGATCGTAGTCGTCGATTGAGGGAGGATCGTGGTCCGTAGATCTAATCATATCGGGAATTCCCGATACACGAAATCTCGAGGCGCTTGAGAGTTGAGCCCCAAGTCATGACAGGAAGTCACATTGAGGGAAGATAAGGGAGGGGCTAGTACACGTTAGGCTCCTGTCGAGGTTTCGGAGGTCGGGAGATTCGCGATGACTCGCCTGCAAAGACCCGACACGCGAAATCGCGAAATGTCTTTTGGATTAGGCTCGTGGTCACAGCCCGTGGTCGCCTAAGAGAAACTTGCGCCTAGTACTTGTTCGCACGGCGGAGTTTCGTGAGGAGGACCTGTGGATAATTCTTGAAGATTCCAGCAAAGAATCGAAGAGTTGTTCCAGCTCGAAGATTAAGAAGATCCAGAGACCGAGAGGTCAGCAAACCCTGTTGAGATAGGGGCAATGCATCAAGTGGTATCAGAGCTGATTTTCGTCTGTAGATTTCAGGCGAAGGAGATAAAGGAGACGAAAGAACTCGAAGCTACACTCTGTGTGTGAGAGACAGTCGACACAATGCCACCGAGGAGATGAGTGGAACAACCTTTAGCCAATCAGGTTGTAGAAAGGGAGATGCGAGAACTTCATGCAAGATTAGAGGCGATGGAGGCAACGCAAAGGAGGGCACCTAATGCTGGAGACATCAGCGATGCAGAGAGCGAAGAAGTAGAAGTCGAAGAAGCTGTAGGAGAGAATATTGTCGAAGAGCGCTTGCTAAGAGCGGTTGTTAGATTGGGAGCTAGAGCCAAGATAGAGGTCCCAATGTGCGAAGGTAATTTGGATGTTCAAGAATTGTTGGATTGGGTAAGAGCCATGGACAAATATTTCGACTATGAAGACGTCGATGAAAAGAAAATGGTGAGACATGCTATCACCAGACTCAAAGGACATGTAGCACTGTGGTGGAATGAACTGCAGGCTGAGAGGAGAAGCAAGGGCAAACAAAAGATAAAAAATTGGGACAAAATGGTAGCCAAGCTGAAGGCAAAATTCATGCCCAAAGATTACCAGATCAATCTGTTCAGGGAATTGCAGAACCTGAGACAAAAGGGTATGACAGTTAAAGAATACACAGAGGAGTTCTACAAGCTGAACATTAGAACTGGACAAAGAGAGAAGGATGAAGAAAAAGTTGCCAAGTATATAAATGGCCTGAGGTATGAAATCTAGGCTGAGATCAGCATGATGTCAGTAAGGACAGTGGAGGATGTTTATCAGTTTGCACTGAAGGCGGAGGAGAAGTTGGCCAGAAAACAAAACCAGGGAGGTAGAGGTAGAAGCCTAGTTCCGAACAAGGCACAAAAATCCAAAGATGAGACTGAGAAACCACATAATCACTCGGAAAGAGGAGGAAGTTCCCGAGGAAGACAAGATGGTGGAAGAAGTTCTTCTAGAGGAAGAGGAAGAGGCAGAGGAGGAGAAGTGAGATGTTACACCTGTGGAAAAGCGAGACATAAGTCTTGGGAATGTCCCGAGAGAAAGAAAGAAGGAAAAGGTGAAGCTCACATTTCAGAAGCACAGAGAAGAAATGTTGAAGCAGAAGGAGCAGAGGATGGAACATCCATGATGTTGAGAAAAGTTCTCTTAAAACCAGAGGCAGAAGTTGAGAAGCCAGTGCAGAGAAACAGCCTATTCAGGACAGCTTGCAAGACTAAGGACAGAGTCTGCAAAGTGATAATTGACGGCAAGAGCACTGACAACTTAGTATCCACAAAGATGGTGGGGAAATTGGAGTTGGAGACAACTGCACATCCAAAGCCATACAAAATCTCGTGGTTGCAGAAAGGACACCAGGTAATGCTTACTAAACAATGCTTGGTTGAATTTAAAATAGGAGGATATAGAGATGAAATTCTATGTGATGTAATTCCCATGGATGTATGCCATATTTTGTTGGGAAGACCATGGTA
>ML802412.1:291736-311745 GCA_009831015.1 Picea engelmannii
TGTTTTTCAAGGAAGTTGTGAGACTTCACGGCCTACCCAGAAGTATCGTCTCGGACAGAGACACAAAATTTGTTGGTCATTTTTGGAGAACACTGTGGAAGAAGTTGGGGACGAATCTGTCCTTCAGCTCAGCTTATCATCCTTAGACGGATGGACAGACTGAGGTGGTAAACAGAAGCTTGGGAAACTTGTTGAGGAGTCTGGTCATTGAGCATCATAACCAGTGGGATCAAATTTTGCCACAAGCAGAATTTGCATACAACAACTCGCCAAACAGAAGCACTGGAAAGAGCCCATTCCAGATATTGTATGGAATGCAACCCAGGGGAGTATCCGAGTTGAGAGACTTAGGACAGAGTGAGATCAGAAGCGCTGGAGCAGAAGATTTTGCTACAGAAATGCAGAAGCTCCATAGCCAAATCAAAGGACAATTACAGAACTCTAGCCAAGAGTACAAGCGCAGAGTTGATCAACATCACAGAGAACTTCAATTTGAGGTGGGAGATCAGGTTCTGGCACATCTTCGAAAAGAAAGGTTCCCTAAGGGAACGTATAACAAGTTAAAAAAGAAGAAGATAGGGCCATGTAAGATCTTGAGGAAGTTTAATGCAAACGCCTATGAGATTGAGTTGCCAGATGATGTGGGCATATCGCCCATATTCAACGTTTCAGACCTGTATCCTTACTGGAAAGATGACGCAGAGGGATCAGAAGATAAAGATAAGATTCAGTGGGAGAAACAAATGCATGTACCAGAAAAACCACAAATGGAGAAGATCATTGATCAGAGAATTGGCAAGAAGACCGGGAGGAAGACCTATCTTGAATATCTAGTTAAGTGGAAGGGACACCCGACAGAGGATGCCAGTTGGGAAAATGAAGTTGATATCTAGAAGCATGGAAAGTCGGTGCAGGAGCTCATGGACAGGAGTCCATGAAGTTTTGTCCAGGGGGAGTATGATGCAGGAGCATCGTCAGCAAGCACACGTGGCAGGACAGCTTGACACCTGGGAATCATTTCGAAATCTCAAACGCTAGGAGTTACTGCGAATCTTTTGGAGCTGATTGGAAAAACGAAAGAAGATCAAACACTTGGGAGCGGATGATCATGAGTGATCTGGGAGTTTCACTCTAAGTCTTGAATGTAACTGAACTTAGGTAGCAGTTAGAGTTTTTTTTTCGTTTTCCAAGTAGACAAGTAGTCGGGGGGAACCCTAAGGACCCTCTGAGATAAATAGAGGTTTTGTACGCCCAAATGAAGCTGTTGTGAGTTAGTAGGAATTTTCTGAGTTTTGAGTTATTGTTTTGATATTAGTTGTAGCCATTTACTTTTAAATGAATATGACAGAGGAAAATTGACTTAAATGCGTAGCACTGTTACTATTTGTAATTCTTTGTTATTGTGTTTTCATAAATGAATGAATTTCGTTATGAATGGATGAAACTGTGAACGTTAGTATAAGTTTCAATTGTTTCTCTTTTGTTGAGTGAGTGCAAGGTGTGCACACAGAACACAAGGAGTGTGTGGCGGGATCTGTTTCGATTCTGAAGTTCAGAAGAGATAGCACAAAACTTTCCCTTTGCAAGGAATGCAAAGCGACTGCTGCAAGGTGTGCACAATCACCCGCAAGAATCAAGTCTTGTGTAAGAATCTGCTGCAAGGAGCGCACAGATTTGGAATTCGGCTAAGTGTCGAAGGGACTCCATAAAAGTCAAATCCGCGAAACGTGAAATCCCGACTTGATCACAGTGGTTGATCCAAGGAAAGATCTGGACCGTCGATCTAGCACCATCGCTATTTCGGGTATCGAGAGAACGGAGGTAAGGAGACTCCCAAGTCGCAAAACGTGAAATCCCAACTTAATCATAGCCGTTGATCAAAGGAAAGACCTGGACTGTCGATCTAGCGCCATCGCGATTTCGGATATCGAGAGAACGGAGGTAAGGGGACTCCCAAAGCCGCAAAACGCGAAATTGCGACTTGATCGCAGCCTTCGATAGAAGAGAGTCGTGAGTCGTCGATCTAACGCTTGCAAATATCGAGAAATCGGGGATCGGGAGAATGGAGGTGAACCAACCTCTAAAGTCGCGAAACGCAAAATCGCGACTTGATCGTAGCCGTCGATTGAGGGAAGATCATGGACCGTAGATCTAATCATATCAGGAATTCCCGATACACAAAATCCCGACGCGCTTGAGAGTTGAGCCCCAGGTCATGAAAGGAGATCACATTGAGGGAAGATAAGGGAGGGGCTAGTACACGCTAGGCTCCTGTCAGGGTTTCGGAGGTCGGGAGACTCGGGGTGACTCACCTGCAAAGACCCGACACGCGAAATCGCGAAACACCTTTTGGATTAGGTTCGTGGTCACAGCCCATGGTCGTGTGAGAGAAACTTACGCCTAGTGCTTGTTCGCGCGACGGAGTTTCGTGAGAAGGACCTGTGGATAATTCTTGAAGATTCCAGCAGAGAATTGAAGAGTTGTTCCAACTCGAAGATTGAGAAGATCTAGAGACCGGGAGGTCAACAGGCCCTGCTGAGATAGGGGCACTGCATCATAGCCCATGGCTGATGTTTAACATTCCGAGGGCAGATGCTCTTCCAGATCTCACATATGTGAGTGGAAGAATGGCCCAGATGACTCAGTTTGTATTATGATATTGTTTATGCAGGTTGATATTAGATGATATGATTGTTGTAGAAACTGTATGTCTTTGGACAATAGTTGTATGCTACTGCGGTGGATATGATCCACTAGTAGTGATTGTGTGTCATTGGTTAGTGGCAGTATGCTACTAGGAGTGGTTGTGTACCACCGGATACTAGTTGTATACTACTATGAACAAACACAGTTGTGTTCTATTGGATGGCATTGTTCTAATTGCCATGGAGACTATCCAGTTGGATAGTGATGATGGTGCTCGTGATTTGATCATGAGATAGCATGTGTGGTTATGATGATGCTACCGGTTGAATGGTTTGTTTGTGCTCAAGACCATTGTCTTTAATACCTCCCTAGATAGGAGGGAGTGTTGATATTATGGTAGTTGCGGGAGGTATTAACCTCTACGTGTAACCTTTGACGAGACTAGAATATTCTGGG
The DNA here is from genome assembly GCA_009831015.1 of Picea engelmannii. NCBI lineage: Eukaryota > Viridiplantae > Streptophyta > Pinopsida > Pinales > Pinaceae > Picea > Picea engelmannii. The sequence continues at coordinate 294,839 of ML802412.1, forward strand.
AAGCAAGAGAAACCCTAGAAGGTTAGGAAATAAACTTAGAAGCCAAGTCGGCTCAAGATAATAATTTATATTAAATTATTATCCTCCAGAAGTAGAAATCAGCCCAGTTAGTTCACTTGGAGGACTATAAATAAGACGGCGCTAGAGCTCATTTGACACACACTCTCACAACTACATAAGGACAAGTGGTGCGCATTACTGGAGGAGAGTTGCAGCTGCTGCAATGGTGACTTGGTCTTTGGTTATGGTTGGACTTTCTGTTAGGTACACTAGCTCTGGAGAGAGGTACGCTACCTTGGTTGGCTATTGGTTCTAGGGTTTTCTTTCAGAATTATTTCGTCTGTCAAGGTTAAGTTGCTTGGGGGTGGCATTTGTGCCTATGGTTGGGTGACAATATTGAGATATTTTCTACGGTGAAACGAGCAAACCTATTATTCTAACATTTTTTCCTCCAACATCCTTCCCGCTGCAACATGGTTGGAGGCATTGTCTATTATAACTTATCACCTATACAACAATTTGAACCCCCACCTCCTCAACTACTTCATCCAAAAGACAAAATAATAATTATGCATCCTTCATCTAATCAGATGCATCCACAGATTTAAAAAACACGGTTCCTTTTGGGCAAGCAATTAAGAAATTGAGAATGGTGCGGGATCTTCCATCAGTCCAACCATCTGACATGATTGTGCACCCTATTTTAGTCCATGACTGCTTGAACTCTATGAGGAAGTCATTTATTCTTTGGACCTCATTTTGTAAAAGTGACCCCCTGATATCGTGAAAACTCGAGGCTTTGAAGCTAGGACCACATGCAGCTATAGCATCTATCATAGGCTGATAATATGCAGATTTAGTAGCATTGATTGGTATGTCTGCATCATACCACCATCTAACAATGCATAATTAGCCCCCTCTATCTTCTTCCATTTAGCATCAATGGTTGGTTGAGAGCCAAGGGTGGTGCGGGGTACAAAAAAAGAGTCAAGCCCTTTGTGTGCTCTCTTCAAACTTGATGCACTAGGGCCAACAAAAGAAACATTTTCAACTTCATCTCTATGTCCCACTCCCAATCCAACAAGAAAACTAGAGGATTCTTCAAAACTAGGAAATAGTAAAAGGATCATCAGCTTGACTTTTCCCCGCATCTTTTTTAATCTTCTTGGCCCTAGCTTTCTCTGCTTGGTAGGATGCAAGAAGATTTTGCATCTCCAAGTTTAATTCATCAGAGACTTTTGTGCAACCTTCTACTTGGCCTTTTTCACGTGCTAAGTGTTCTTTTATCCTATGGATACCCCCACCTTTAATTTTCTTCCCACAATAATTGCATACTTTATGGGTTTTTTCATTCAACCAGCAATGAGCCCATGTTGGATCCTTCTTGTTTTTAGGGATGTTGGACTAGGACATTTTTGCAGAAACAAAAAAAATTCTACAAATAAACCCCTAAGATTTCTTAATTTCTAGGAAAAAATCAACAGTTTTAAAGAGAAAAAGAGAGGAATAAGAGAAGCCTTGACATAGCTTCACAAAAAGGTGAAATGTGGAGAAGAAGAGAAGCTCCCACCAGCAGAAAAACCAGTTCTCTAACAGCCCACAAAAATTTGAAAAATAACCACCAAAACTTTGGCAAAAACAGCCCAAGAATATCCCTTGAAACAGCTCCAAATTTCCTGCAGAAAATCAACCCAAGAGATCTCCAATTGAACCCTTCAACTAGCTCTCCAAATCTGCCCAAGAACTCCTTCAGAAAATTCCTGCAAACAGCTCTCCAAAACTAGCAAACAAACTCAACTCAATATTTCCAAAGAGCTCAAATGAATAGTGTTAGAGAAATAGCGGGGGGGAGCGGGGTGTCTTTAAATAGGTTTGAGGGAGGGCCTAGGGTTAGTTGGTAGGCCCCATCAACCATAAATTATATTCTTTCTTCAAAAAAATTTGAAATACGGCCTCTAGAGTGCATCATACGTGTTCTGTATGGACTCGAAACGGAACCAGTCGGTTCACTGTTTTTGGCCAGTTCCGTACGGAACCAGTCGGTTCATTGTTTTTGGCCCGTTCCGTACGGAACCAGCCAAAAACGGTTCGATACCGCCGGCCCAACCATTTTTGCCATGGAAGCTAGTCTGGCCGACCGGTTCTGGTAACACTGACTGGAACTGAACAATCCCCTTCCCTTGTACTGCATACTTGGCATCATCGCCAAGCTACACAAAGACATGAGTCTCCTTCTGAAAAGGCATTGAATAGCTCTCTCTCCTCTGTCATGTTGCGTGAGGCACCACTAATAAGGTACCAGGCACACCTGGAAGTGATGTTGCTAGAAAGGCAAGACACGAATGCAAAGTCATTCTCGAACTTGGAAGCAAGCTTGCTCAACTATGTCTCGGTTGTCACTACAACTATAGGCGACTTCTTGCCCTACTTTTGTGGACACTAAGAAGCAAAGTGGCCATTCTTATGGCAAATATAGCATTTAATCTTGCCCATATCTATCTTATGCCCTGACTGTTGACCCTCTCCCTGACTGTCACCCTTCTTGGCAATGTTCTTGATCTTTCCCTTTTTAGCGTTGGTGATCAAGGCCAAGTTCTCATCAATTGTACCTCCTCCCCGCTTGCCCCTGGACTCTTTACAAGTCTTCTCCTGAATACAGTCATCCCAGAGTCTCCCACATTGTGGAAGTTGTTGTAGAAAGGAGATAGAAAGAGGAGGAGAGCCATGTCGTTGTCAGAGGCGTCGGTGGGTGAAGGCACAGTCGTGCAGCAGAGAGAGGTGGCAGCCATCTACCACCGCTGAAAAGTTTGTGGGATGAGTCATGGGGCAGAGATGCCGACAAAGGTCCAGCCGCTAGGCTCGTGATCAAACGAAAGAGTTGGAAAGACAGTTGGAGTAGATCGACTGCAGATTGGTGCGAAGCAACTATGTGAAAAGACGCAACCACCGTGGAGTGAGTTCGCGTGGGTCTTGCAGTGGAGGTGTGACCATCAAAATAGTTGCCTCCAAGGCGTGGACAACGTGGAGCTATCGGCAGCGAAAAGGAGCCACCAAGGGTTTGGAGGAGGCATCGACGAAAGTAAAAAAAAGTGTTGGCTGGAGGTGGCAAGGTTGCATGCGGGGTCGTGGAATCACTGCAGCTGTCGAGAGATCCGTGCAAGCTACTGAGGAGTGACAACGAGCTGAGGAACAACCGTTGTGTGGGTGGTGTGACTGCCAGCCCAGCAGCAGCCTCCAGACAACCAGCCACCAAGGAACGGGCCGCCAAACCAGCCAAGGCACCATCCTAGAAACCACCCTGTAGGGGCCACATGGTCTGGACTGCCACCAGGCAGCGAACATAAATCCGGGCACCCCTAGATAGCGAGCAGAAATCTCGGCAACCTCAAGCAAGTTCGCGCAACAGGTACGAGCAACGGGCAACAAAGAGATCGAGCAGCGGGTCTCGAGCAGGGATCCAGGCAACGAAAACTTTTTGTTGAGTGGCTTGTTGAACAATGGCGACCAACAGAGTGGCAGAGAACAAGGAGCAAGTAGCTCCGAAGGTTGAGCAGCTCAAAGGGAGTCAACCTTCAGGTTCATGTGGGAAGTAGCAGCCTTCTCAGTCTGTTGAGGAGTCATGGTATGAGATAAGCATGCAGGATACTCAAGAGCAGGAGGCTTCTAGAAGCATGTTCAAAGGGAAGTCTTCGAAGAAGAGTCCAAGCAAGATGGCAGGGATAGCTTTCTTTTCAGAGGGAGAAGCCAATCAGGTGGATTGGAGAGCAGCCATGGTAGTAGATATGATAGCGAAAACAGAGCCACCTCCAGGTGGTAGAAGTACCTTCCTCGCTAAGAGGGAGTGTTGATGTATTTAGCATTGGACAGGTACTTCCACATTGGCTTGGTGTCTAGAATGTGGAAGTCATTCATAATGCCTCTCAGAACCTTAGAAAATTCACTTGATAACGTGATTATTAAGTGAATGTACTTTTAGAATTAATGTGAGTTTAATTAAGTTAAATGTCTAAGCTTTTGGCATTAATAACTTAAGTGAGTTAATTAAATCCTAATCGTTAGATTTAAAGTGAAGGTGAGATCTAATCCCATCCTTTGATCCCTTTGAAGATCTAGGGTTTTGGATTTAGGGTTAACTCAACATTATAAAAGGTAGCCTAAGTGAGAGGATGAGACCCACACAAAATGAGTGAGTGAGATCTCATTGATTGGGTGGAGAAGGACTTCCATCCAAGTGTGTGGGGGTAGGGGCCGAGGAAAGGAGCAAAGGGGCAGCTAAGGAGATAACAGTCAACCAACAAGATCGAAGGACTAATATTGAGGTTTGTGGGGCTTTGTTATTTGTTGTTTTGTATATTCCTCAGGTGAGAAATCATCCAAGGACGTGAGCCCAATATTTTATCTAATAAAATCAACTCAAAACTGGTTTTCCCTAGGGGTTTTTCCAAGGGCGTTTACCCAGATATCTTGTGTGCAATGTGTTTGGTTTTCGTTTTATTTGCTTCCGCTATAATGCTTGGTTAGTAACTCAGCTATGCATTTATTCAATAAAAGGATTTTATTTGGAACTGATTGTCGGGGGCTGGGTTAAGGAAAACTAATAGTTCACTCCATGAGAAGACTCCCGATTTCCCCCAATAGATTAACAATTCAAATTCCCCCAATTCGCTTATATGGTAAAAAAGTATAGCATAAATTTGCATGGCATGAAGGAGCCACGTCTCTCTATGGAGAGCCCATGTGCCTCCTTCATGCAGTTAATCAAAAGCTTAGAATAAAATTAAACATGGATTAAAGAGCACTAATTAAACAAGGTTAAGGACTTAGGATAAGATTCAAATAATATTATTTTCTTTTAGCCCCCCTCAACTTTCCCCTCTTGTGGAGTAATAGCCCCCATTCTTTTGACCTTCTTTTCTGCAACCTGTGATGTATTTTTTTATTATCATTCAATGTACAATCTTTCTTATTACATCGTTTGATTTTTAGCCACTCATCATATACATAAACAATACTAACCTGGGAATCAAAAGTGGGGTATTACACCCTACTTCTATAGGATTTCAAGTAGGAGAAGGACCTCAAAGAAAGGAGTGAGGTAGATCACCTCTCATCTCCCCCTCACAATATCATACTACTATATTTAGGTCCAAACATAATACAGGAAAAAATTTCAATTGGAGTGAACACTTTTTATCATGTGAAAATAAATATAATCTTTTATTTTTGAGATTTAGACCTGTTCTGGACTCCCTCCACTAGCTTAGCCCTTGCATGTTGTTGTAAGAAATATTGTCCTACTCTATCCACCAAACCCACCATGCGTCTTTTCCAATTTAGAACTAAAGAGGGTAACTCTTGATAAAAAATCAGAATGTTCTAATCCATCTTTCTCTTAGTCAAGCCTTACTCCATCGTCATAAATAATTTTAAAATTACCTACTTTTGTCAAGGCTTACTCAATCATCATAAAAATCTTAAAATTACCCACTAGATAAACAACTACTTATTGGCATTACTTCACTCCAAACCACCCTTACCCAACATCCCACAAAATTAGCACAAAGCTTTGCTACATTGTCCCAGCCATAGTAATAAGCCAGTATACATTTCATATTTGCAGAGTTATTTAAATTTTAAACTATGAGAGTTTCAAAGGAAAAGACAACTAAATGAAGCAAAATAGCACCATCTAAGGGCAATTATGAATGCAACTGAATGCCAAAGATGGACTTTGATGAAACCTGAAGAGAAACTGCCGATTAAGGTTGGAAACTTCAATTGTATCCATATCTATGACTTCAAGTTTTTTAAAACCTGACAAAGCCAAATCTTTCAGCAATTCACAGCCTAAACCACCAGCTCCTACAACCAAGACCTTGACGTATTCTTGTAGATCCTCTCTCAACTGCAGCAGAAAACCAAGGTAAAGGGAAACACTAATTAGAATACAGTTTATTGTATAAGCATATTCATGCAAAAGACACAATCTGACCTACATTTTATAGAATAGAAAATTGCCACATACTAGTTTTGAACCAAACATATAAGAACTTCTGAGGACCAAACATATAAGAACTTCTGAGGTATTTTTCCAGACTTTTTGATCCCAGTTATGAGTCTCATATGTAGCAAACACAAACATGTATAGGAACAGAATGCCCCAAAAATGAATCATAATAGCAGTGCCTAAATAAAATCCAGGAACTACAATCAGATTATATTAGAGCTTTGAAAATGTTGAGCATGAACTGGTTAAAGAAATATGAACTTATGAAGTCTTCAACTGTTTAATTTGGATAAACAAAAAGTGCGCCTAATGCAGACTGAAGCATATTCCATCCCAAGTATCAAAAAGCACTTGCTTTACACCATTGCCAAAGAAGTAAATCACTAAGATGGCAGCTTGATAAGATAATATAAGACAATTTTGTTAATATCCATCAAATGACAACAAAAGTAGGTCAATGGGACTAAAAGGTACAGCTAGTGTAAATAAAATGAAGTAGTGTGAAAGCAACTCCTAGATCAATTCTAAAAGCAAAATGATAAAAGAACCATGCATCTAGCAATCAGCAAAAAACATATATATATATTAAATAACACATTATCTTGCAAGAAAAAATAATGACACACATAAATGACATTTTAGAAGGAAAACCGTGTCTATATTAACATGAAAAGACATGTGGCACACAGTTATAGGAGTAATGCCTTGCATGAGGACACTTGGATCAACCCCAAAAATGTTAACTGGTGGACATCGAGGTACATAGAGGGCTTGATGCTCTTGATTAAATGCCAGTTCCATACCCTTATACATGATAGAATCCATTGGAAACGTTGTAATCCTGCCAATCTTGAAATCATGAAAACCGTTAAGTCTACTAAATTTTCAATGGGACCTGTTGACCGCCTCTTCAACTAGGGGGTCAACTCCATGTACCATGAAGATATGCATCATCAAATGCAAACATGTCGAAGACTTTTTGGTTCTACAGGGCATTTTTGCTCCAGCACACAGTTTTGTAAGCGGGATTTTCGCACCCCTACGCAGGTTTATAATGTAATAGTTCTACATGGATCATGGTTAGGTCAGTTGCCTTAGGGTTTCTTCATTAGGAGAGTTCCTTTCACTGAGTGTTTTTTATCCTCGGGAGGTTAATGTGGCCTAACCAGCTGGGTTAATCTCCCTTGAGTTTTTCACTCCCACCCAATAAATCCTCCAAAGTGGTGAAAGGTGTTCTAATGAAGTCATCCTTGGGTATCTAATGTTTAGGAATATTGTAAATGACCATGTAAGACAGCACGCAAAATTTCGCGGAATTCCATCAAGTCTAGCTAGGTTTTTTTTAAAGTTGGGAATTAATTAATTAATTATGGGTATTTAATGTAAAACTTAGGTCCCGGGATATTTGATAGGGGTATTTGTACTCAAAAGAAAGCTAATGAGACCCCCTAAACCCATGGACCAAGTTTCAGCTCAATCGGACAAGTTTTGCTAGGTTTTTTGTCCACTTAGGAGTTTTTCGGGAAAATGACGGTTTTAATTGCCAAACCCAGAACATGGGAAAATGTAAATTTTGTAATAATGGTCCAAATCAAGTGAAGTGACATGAATGATGAGAGGAACCCCACCTAACCCATCCAAAACCTTTATCTACCATTTACCCAATCTTTTAATTAAATTTTAATTTAATTCCCACTTTGGACAATACGTCCCCCTTTGAGTACGTCACCCCCTCTCCACGTGAGTACTTAGTTTTTTGTTTTAACTATTGGTTGAGGGCCCCTCCTCATGAGGTGCGCCCATCCTCTAAACCTCCACTTCACACTTGGAGTGTGGACTCCATACTCCAAGTCAACACCCTCACGCATCCCTCCTTCCTTACCTCACGTGGCTCACGCATCTCTCAATTCCCATGAAAATGTTTGAAGCTTTCTATTAATAATATCGTGGGTCCTCTTTACAACTCATATGCCCACTCCTCTTYCACYCACGTCCCATTTGGGAGTGTGTCCCACACACCCCCACTCTCCACGCCTTCACCATCCTCACACACTAACTCACATAAGCTTGAAAGTCTCCACGTAATGTTGGAAACTTTCCTTAATTAATGTGTGTGCCTCTCCTCCACCAATCGTGTGCCAATAATAAATGTGTCCAACACATCCTCCCACACGCCTCTCCCATACCTCACGTCTTGCCTCCCTTGACTCACGCTTTCCCTCTTGCAAAATTGAATAAAGCTTTGAGGGGATGGAAACATCACGTTGAAAGCAAGTAACTCTTCCTCTAAGGCATGCGTGGACTCCCTCACTTGCCTAATTCGCCCCCTCCTTCCTTGTTTTCTCCTCATCCCCTCACTTTCTTGCCATTTCCCCTCACCCTAAAAGCTTAGTCCCTCGTTGGTTGCTTTGACCTTTGAGTTGTCTTGTCCCTTGGATGTTTGACACTTGTTGAAGATCCAAGAGGGGTCTCCTTAGCTTCTCAAGCTATTTAAGAAACCTCTCACCCACTCATTTAACACCATTCTTGACAGTATTGTTATGCTATCAAATTCTCTCCATCCCATTCCTTCTCTCTCTCACTATTGTCATATTGTTTCACTAGTTTTGGTTATTGAAGAGCTTGGAGAACATTGTTGCTACAACCTCTTCCCATTTAATAATACAGAAATCGCTTTGGAGAAATTGGGAGTGTTGGATTTTGTCTACATGCTTCATTTACATACACGAGGTGATGTTGTTCTTGTTTTCAGTATTTTGTGATCATTAAAATAGTATAGCTGAGGTATAACTTTGTTTGCTTGGCTAGGTGGAGTAAAACTTTGTTTGCTTGCCTATATGCGTTATATTCATGTTTAAATACTAACTTTGTTGTGAATTTATTGAAGCAACTTTAACTTGCATTGTGAATTGAATCCTATGTGGCACTACCTTATGTCGCTTGGTTATTTTCGATCAATTGTGGTCCATGGTCACAAAGAGGGTTGTATTTAAAAAAAGTGTTGTCTTCGATGTTATTCTTGTTGACCTCTTCATTGCTAAAATGTTATATATGAAAGCCAAGCTTTGTATGTGCAAACTCTCCAGAATATGTGCTACAAGTTTCTACAAAGATATATCTAGGGTCATCTTTATTTCAAAAATATGGTATCATAACAATAGTTGGTGCTAGTTTAGTGGACAAATCGTTGGTTGTATATGCAAAAAATTATATCCATGTATCCCTAGAATGATTTCTTCCATGACCATCCAAACTATACTACTATCTTTCATTGTAGGGATTCAACGATACATTAGTCATGGTTGTACATTGCAAGGCAAATGAAACTTTAGCAATTATATTGGTCGAAGTGAAGTTAGATGTCACTGACTATGCAAACAATGGTGTAGTTGATACATTATCATTTCCAACACATTCATTTCTTGATGAATTATTTTCTCGATGAATAACCTAAGTAGTTGGAGTTGTCTCTATTGTTTGATCCTTTGCAGAACCCTAACCTAGCCATCGCTTTGAAAATTTTGGTGTAGTAGCCATAAAAACATCCTACTCAAGGTGAGAGTGAATTGTAACATTTCTCTCCAACCATTGCATCCCAATTTGGACTAAAATCATCTAGGTTGTTAATTGTTTGTACTCTAAGGAAAGACATTCCAAATATTTCTACATCTCGTCAACCTTTTTTTGAAGATGGAAATTTGCAAATTTCAGCCTTTTAACTTCATCCTCCATGGTTCCCTCCTTCTATAGTTGGAGTGTGTACGACTTTAAATCTTTTTATTTATTCCTCTTTTAACTCTTCCTCATTGCTTCCTCTAATGCCATATTTTTTCTTGGAACAATGATAAAGTGGTATATACTTTGATTATTCAATGTGCAAAATAGAGGGTTGAGGGGGTGTGTTAAAAGAAATTATTACATTGGCATGGAAGTAGCCATTAGAGACACAGGTGTGAATTTGTTTGCCTAATATTGTAAGAAGGGATGCATGGGCGCTATATCATGTATCACAAAATGGATGAGATGGGACATAATGTGTAGAGATTATAATATTTAGGGAAAAGTTTAGATTGGAATTTGATGTTCAATAATATTACAAGAAAATATGTATGGATGTTGGATCGTGTATGGAAAAGTGGATGAGGCAAGACACAATATGTAGAGATCATAATATTTAGGGAAAATATTAGATTGGAAGCCAATATTCAAGAAGTGATCACATGAGAAATCCTGCATCTTTTCCAAGACAAGGACTCGTGGTGGTCGTAGAGATTCAAAACAAAGATGTTTATGTATCTAGAGGGTTGAGTCCATGAGATTTCCATATATCTCAAAGTTCCTCTTATGAATTTTCTTGGTGATTAGTGGATCCAAAGTGAAATATCCCATTCGAATACCAAAAAGTAAGCATATAGCTAGGAAAAATCATAGAAGTGTGCAAATAAAAAATGTTACAACATTGATTGAAAATACCTAAAATATGATTCCTATAGTTGATCGTTGTTGGTGTATACAGACCACTACTTTATCATGTGAGAGATCTACATGAGAGAGGTTTGCAATAATAGATCCTCACCCTAAAAATATCCTTATCTTTTGTGGATAGGAAAGAGATCCAATTTGTTTGGAAGATCCATATGGAGTTTCTCTAGACAAATAGGTGGTAGAGGAGAGAGCAATGAAGTGAACATGCTCTAAGAGAAATATGTTAGGGTGCCAAAAAAAAGTTCTTAAGGGAACAAATCCTTATTAGATCAAGGTTGCAGAAGCCTATAGCTGAGGGGAAGAAGCCCTCTTGATCTAAACTAATAATTATACTACTTTAAGGGATTTGGTCCCTATTGGATCTTGTCTATGGAATCCATATATGGAGGGGAATGGGCCCTCTTTCTTTCCTTGGCTATGGAAGCCAGGAATGTAAGATTTGATACCAATTGATACAAAATGAAATAGAAAATCAACATAACAAAACTTGTATTCAAGTATTCTAGCATATGTTTTAAATTAGATTCAATTGGGTATGAATGATATATGAAAATCAAGTGGAAATAATTTCATCAAAAGAAACCACAGAAGGTAAAATAATACATAGCAACGTTCTATCAAGTTGCAAATTGTCTAGGATGAAGAAAAAACAGTTCTTAAGTATGTCAAAGGTTTGCATAGCCACATTAAGAAGGAATTGGCCTTGTTTGACATTCACACTTCAACTTATTCATATGCCAAGGCTAGGTATGTGGAAGAAAACATAACATGGTCAAAGGATACCTCAAAGGAAGGTTCATCCAGCAACTCCTATGGACATAAGATAGGACAAAAGATGAAAGATATTAGGAATACTTCTTTCAGATGGGTTGGATGGGATAATAAAGAATCGGGGCTAAAGAAAATGTTCCCATGGGTTAGGTTGTTGCAGAACTATTGATGAGGATTTATGAACTAGGCCTTTGCTTTGTATTTCTCCCATTAAGATAAGTAATGTCATAGATACGAAATAACATGTTTGAAAGAGATCTACTCAAAATGGGAGTCAATATGTACTCCAGTAGAGACCGTGGGGTCAAATACCTAGATTGAGATTTACTTGGAAACCTTTGATTCGACCTACACCTACACCATAGATAGGGAAGACGAAGTCATATCGGGACTATGGAGTAGTCTTCTTCTTATAGGTTTGTTGTATAAAAAATGGGGTAATGTTTAACTTCATCTACGCTTCCCTCTTTTACTTAATATTATATTGTACTACTATTATTAATCAATAACTATAATAGGTTATTTATTATCCTCCACTTATCTCACTTCCTATAGGAATAATATATATGCAATAATTTAGATTTTAATTTAAATTGGATATTTAGACATTGATTTTATCCACAATGCTCTTTCCCTAATCAAAAAAATCTTGATACCCATAAGAGTCTCAATCTCTTAGCCCGGTGGGTTAGCTCAAGTGGATGAGTGTCATTGTTTGCTTGAATGAGGTTCTAGGGTCGAATCCCTGGCCAGGAGCCTATTTAGGGCCTCACTTGATGTCTCCACCGGGTTAGGCCCATAATCAAGCCGAACGGTTTACCCCATTTACCATCCACGAAATGTGGGGAAGTACTCGGGGGTTTCTCGTGTTGTATTCTCAGGAAAAAAAAAAGAGCCTCAATCTCCACCACAATTTATATTATGTATTTACTAAATACATTTATTTTCTTAAAATATGTTTCACAATTATATTAATTACATATTTTTTAAGAACATACAACATATTAAAAAAACTAAATAATAGATAAGTTATCATCACATACACATCAAAGGGTAAGAAGCTATACAATTACCATTTGTATTATGTCTTTATTCAATGTGTTTTTACATTAATATATGCTTCAAAATTTTATGATCATCACATACATATCAAGAGCTAATGGTTAAGAACATGTGTTTCCTCTTAAGAGGTCACAAGTTCAAATCCAAAGGGGGGTAGGGTATGTATACCTTTGTAGACTTTAGCAAACAAATCATTGCACAGAGGGGGTTCCTTGTCCCAAAAACAAGGGGGTCTCATACACCAATTTGGTGTCTGGATTGATCGTGACCTTAAAATTAGATTATTATTATTATTATTATTATTATTATTATTATTATTATTATTATATATATATATTACAAACAAGGGTTGCAGGGCAACTTAGTCCCTATCGGGCAATTAGCATGGAAAACAATGATGATTTAAGGTCATAATAAGATTAAATTGTATAATTTGTGACAAGTTGCAAAAACAATGCTTTATATTTAGATATAGATATTAATATAAAATATGCGACCATAATTAGATTGTTTATTATCATTCACAACGATGCACAAATCGATAAAGTTAACATGGGCACGGTATAATTTGATATATACGGCAATAGTGCATCACAGACACACGCAACCATGTGAAATAACACATTTGATAATGGCGCACCAAAAATGCCATCACACTCCATCGACATGTCCCTCACTCAACATTTTTGAAGTAGGTCTTATCATTGTGATCAATAATTGAACCGGTGCACTGAGTGAAATAGTTGGTCGAGATTCTTTGTGTTGTGCAATTGGCCGACTCGAGAGGCAATCATCCCCACTTCTTGTTGTGAATGTTGGGTCTAAATTTGGAGGTGGAGAAAAAGAAGGTGAAGGTGGTGGATTGTATAATAGGTAGGTTGATTATTTCATTGTCTTCTCATCAAACTAAATTTAAATTTTATAATTGACAACAAATACCATAAGTGTTTATGTTTTCAATAATAATTATTATTTCACGCATTCGATGCTAACATTTATTGCATCATTAGACTATTTACTAATATCTAAATCTTTGACTTTGAGACATGAAATCTAATTCAGGAAAATAGTTGAAAAGAATATTTGATCTCAAAAAATTATAATTAAATTAAAAATAATAATAATCTCGGTTTTAAGATAAAATTAAAAAATATAGATCTCATAAATGTGAAAATTTCATTAAATGATATATCTTATAGTCAAATTATAGAAAATTAAACTTTATTCATTGGATTCGTAAACTGTAAAGTTTGCAACTTGTTAGGACCCTATAATTATAGGGAAATCAGGGTTGCTAAATTATATATATTGGTTTGGATTGCAAGTCGAAAACAATGTTTTATCCTGCAAAGGTGGTGTTATCTCCTCAAATAAATTTTCCATTTTTTTGTCATTAGGTGATAGGATGGTCATTAGATGAAGGATTCTTGTTATTTTTAAGTCAAGTGCCTTTAAGATGAGTTTTAGACTTGTCTTTTCAAGAAATAAGTGGTATGTACTTTGAATGTAAAAAATGTCAAAAATCAGCTTTCGGCAGCTAAGGGCTGGTTTTTATTGTGTTGTAAGCTGCCGAAAGTTCCCAGTTTCAGCAGCTAAAAGGGTAGGCGCGAGGTGTTGTTAGCTGCCAAAAGTGCAGAAATTTTGCAGAATTCACAGAAAGTCAAAATTCGACTTGGCTAGAGTGTATTTAGGGGAAGATGATGACTATTACTCAAAGATATTACAAATATCATCCATGAGTGCAAGTGGCACTTCATTTCATCAATAGAAACATTGGGATCAAATCCTAAAATGTAGGAATATGACTAGATTTGGAAATCTGGATTTTCCTGTTTTAGTCACTTTTTTTGAAGACAGATTATGATCAGATGGAAAGGTATTTTTGGAAAGTGAGAGAGGTTTTTTACAAGCACGATCTCTTCTTCAAATAATCTCTCAGTTTTCCAAAATTTGTTTTTATTTGAGAGATATAGGTCAATATTTGAGCAGAATATTTCCAGAAATTTCTGTCTTTTCCAACCACCTCACAAATTTGGATTTGAGATAGGAAAAGAGGTTATCAGATCCATCTTTTGAGGATATTGAAACTAATCTGTAAAGATTATTTAAGCTCACAGAGGAAAGAGTGTTAGGGGTTCGACTTTGAGGAACTTGTTGAAGGGATACTTTCCCAATTATTGTAATGAGCTCATAGAGCCCCTATTCTTTCAAATCTGCAGGGGTACAAGATCATATTGTCTCAGGATTCATGTGCCATGGCTATTGGTGAAGTGTTTCTCCTATAAATTGTCTCTCTGTTTCCATATGTTTTTCCTTTCCTTATTATCTTACGGAAGTTTTAAGAACATAATTTGATGAAAGATACACTCTGATTCTTGTTGGGGATGATATAAATGTTTTCTTCTGATATTTAATGGCAGAATTCTTCATTGCTCTATTGCTAAATTGATCTTTTTTCGTTTCTTCTATTTCACTTCATTCAAATTTACCGAATCCAGTAGTATGTCTACCTTGCCCTGTTTCACTTGAGATTGATATTTCTACAAATTGATCACCTCGGCCTCTTTGACTCCATTTCCCAATGGTTTTCCCGTGTTGTTCCAACCAAGCATTTAAAAAAACCAAACATTGTACTTCAGAGATAACCTAATCTCCCCTTCAAACAAAGTTATATCAGACAGAGAGATCCCTCTCTGAGTCTTGGAGAGCTAGATCCAAGACTCGAAGTGGTTTTGATGTTGCCTCTATGACTGCCTCCACAGCCTTGGGCAAATTACAGAGTGCTAACACAACTTAGGCAAAACCTTAAGCAATTGTTGCTCCACAACACACATAAACATGGCACACAAACAATAATAAACAAGTGAGTGACTCAGTGAGAACAAATGGCATAATCAGTAACAAATGGAAATACCAGTATTCCATACTTTGGTTGCTTGGTTTCTACAACTTATATCCCTCTCGCCCATTTCTCTAAACCCATTGATTTTGAAACACAGTTATACATGAGAAGGTCCCTATACTAAGAATAATATTTTCCAGGTCAGTGTAGATTCAGACATATCAATGTATTATAATTATATATTGTTGTTGATCATATTGGGACTAATATTCAATTTTCTGAAATTGCCAAAACGCATTCTGAAATTGCCAAAACGCATTATATGTGTTCATGATATTGATAAATTGGGGGAAGGGGTGTTGGCAGGCCAAAAGATACAAGTATGTATAGCCATGGATTGATTTACACTGCCACCCAAGATAGATGGATAAATAGTATGCATTCAAATGGGTCATGGGAAGACTGGAAGATGGTTGGAAGCGCTCCTCTCGACCTTACTGTAAGCATGAGTTGAGATGTTCTTGTTTGTATACCCAACTAGGTAAGAGTTAATGTCTTGACTATTTTATGTTGGTTTTACAGTCCCCATTACTTATATAGGTTAGAGTTTGCACATACAAAGCTTGGCTTTCATATATAACATTTTAGCAATGAAGAGGTCGACAAGAATAACATCGAAGACAACACTTTTTTTAAATACAACCCTCTTTGTGACCATGGACCACAATTGATCGAAAATAACCAAGTGACATAAGGTAGTGCCACATAGGATTCAATTCACAATGCAAGTTAAAGTTGATATCCATTTATCTATTTGATCTCACGGTTTATTGAAGCTTGCAGGTTGCCTTGAAAGGAATTTGTTGGGATAGCTTCAAGGACGAATCTGCCCTCATCTTCACTTACACTTCACAAGCAATTCTCTGTCCCTCTTCCTCATTCTTTCAGATTCAGTTTTTGGTATATAACATGCTCATATTGGTCACTTAATCATTACAATTTTCTGGTTTTTGTATGCATGAAATTTCTGCCTAAAAACAGAAATTTCATAACTTTGTTGAATGTGTTGCAGCTCAAATCAGCAAGCAATAGCTTGCTGATTTTTGCAGGTTCTTACCAGGACAAGAGGGCATGCTGCCCAATTACATGCACAACACACCCTCCAACAACTCCTTTCACTGTGATAACGTTTTCTTCTTTCCGATCTACTATAAATCATTGTAAACGCAAGCCCAAAGGAGTTGTACCCAAGCGGCTTGCTTTCCTTTCCTTCAGTCTTTACTTTGCAAGTTTAGATTAGTTTTTTTTTATGTCTTTCCTTGCTTAGTTTAGCTAGATTAGTAGTGATTTCTACATGCTTGCTTAAAGTTAAAATAATCTAGAGTAGATCTCACACTTAACACATGCTAGCTTAGAGCCCGTGGTGGCTTAGATTAGATATTTATTCTCTGTTGCATGCAAGTTTCGGTTTCTCTAATCTTAATCCAACACACATGCATCAAATAACTAGTTAATTAATCTTTCATTTCAGTCATTTACTTCACATGCAGTAATCGCTCTTAGATCTATATTTTAATACATGCATGCAAGTATTGATACCTCCAAGTGATAATTAACCATATTTAATTTCCGCAAGTTGTATGTTTTGCTTTATGTTTCATATGCAACCTAATCTTTTACAAGTGAATTTAACTTGCAATCTCGTGTTTCAAAGGCTTCAACCTTCACATCGTTTTCAGC
>ML802412.1:320699-334143 GCA_009831015.1 Picea engelmannii
CAGAGTTTTCTCTTAAGTTGTCGTTGTCCTTCATAGATCTACATACTATGTGTTCTCTCTCTGATTGAGTTACAGATCTAGTTGTTTTTGATCATTGAAATTTAAAAGAGATCACTGATTGAGTTACAGATCTAGTTGTTTTTGATCATTGAAATTTAAAAGAGATCACTGTTTTGCAAATTTACCCTAAAATCTAACACCTCCTTATGAAGGAAGGCGCCCTACCTCATTAGTTGTGTATAAATACACACCTTATGAGTCTTTTGTAAAATCATCTTGGATTCATTAGTGATTGATTCATTTGCCAAGGGCACCATATCTCTTGTTCTCTTGTTCATGGATTCACCTCTCTTTATGCAATATTTCTGTTCCAGGTTTATGCCAGATTAGTGTTTGTTGAAGTGCTACCCAGAGATCCACGATCTCTTAATCATCTCAACATCTACTTGCAAAAACACCACAGTCTCTAAAGCCATGTGTGGATGCCTCTGCCAGCTTAACAACTATAATCTACTACACCCATTTCCTGAATAAGCGGACTTAATGCCAAAGGGGTGTTTGTTTACAACTTTCATACAATATGTTGAACAGAGGACCTCAAAAATGGTTTATAAAAAACGATGATTGAACAGATAGGAGATGGAAGAGACAGGAAAAAAGTTGGTGAATTACACAATTTTAAAACTACAAAAAAATTTATGATTCATTCACCAACAATTTAAAAATCCATATTTACAACAAAACTTGAATGCAATAAGAAACTCGTGTTTACAAGAAAATTTGAATGCTTAGCATTTCCAAAACCATGTGGAAAAATGTTGAGCAAAAGAAATCGATTTTAATTTTTTTTAACCCGAGTCCGCAGTCTGATCCGATCAATGGACTGTAGACTAAAACCAGAACAAGGACCGTAAACTGACTTGGCAGTTCGTTAGTTGTTTTTATAGTCAACCAAAAAGAAAACAGAAGAAAAAGGGCTCCATGAAGCAAAATGTCAGTTTTTTGTTACTCTCCATGGTGCCATTGGGACCAGGTGCAAGTCATGGGTAAGCCAAAAGTAAGTTTGAAACTTCGACCCTTTGATGCAGGAGCATCTCACTCTTCTGAAAATCAAAGACCCGGCAGTTGAAAACCTCCAGGGGATCTGCATATCCGAGCAAGCGGTGTGAGCCATAACACCGTGAATTCATGTACACACATTCTTGAGGCTTCTAAAAACCAAAACGTGGCAGCCTTGCATGCCCGTGAAGGGACACGTCCCATTAAGACCTCGTTTTAATGAAGCAGATCCACACCGGTAATATTGAGGAAAGTAAGCAGTGGAAGGAGGGACGCTCAGAGGAGCTTTGCACGCCAGTGGGCATTCAAAACTATCTGGACGCCAATGTGTGACATTCATGCCAGCAATAATCAGTCTTTGCATATTCGGGGAGTTTCCCTGAGAATGCCATCCCTATAGTTCTTTTGTTTTCAATAAAGAGATCAAAGTAGACGCTAGGGATTTTTTGTGTGACAGTTTCATTGATGTTCCTTGTTAAGTATTTTGGCTATCCATGAAATCTGAGTTCTGAAAAAATACAAAGAATAGAAGAGGAATTCTGAGTCTGATATATTTGGGCTACTCCATCATTTTGATATCAAATTTCTAAACAATAAGGAGAAGGCTGAGAGGATTAAGAGACTACTAAGTTTTTAATGCGAGTCTGCTCCCTTGTGCTGCTTGAGTTTGGGACTTTTTCGGAGAGAATTTGTTAGCTCTCCCGGATTTTATCACCCTTTCTAGGTGATTGTCCCTTCTAAAGAAGCATACCATTGGTACTTCTTTTCTATATATGAAGCATTCCTTACAAAATATTAAAATTTTAAAAAATAATCAAATAAATAAAAAGAAAAAAAAATGGGTTTAGCTTATTAGTGTTTCTCGGTGGATTTTGCAAACAATATGTTTGGCTATGTTCTGAAATTGCATCAATTCAAACTCACAACACTGCATTGACTGGCATCCCAGCACACTAATGAAGCTAATCTATCGAACTAAAGGCTTCAGGAGTATAGGGTGACTACCCAAGTTGCCCTTTTCAATATACTTGTTGAACCGCGGTAATAAAGCAATAGCAGTAATAACCATAATATTTTTCTTAAAACCCAATTAGGAATTCATCGGATATAGAGCACCCCTGAGATCAGAGAACCAAACAGGGGCGCGAACAGGACCTGTCATAAACATAAATAAGAGACTTGATAAATAAAGAGAAAGAAAGAAAGAGGAACCTCTTTCCGTGGCTCAAAGTTTGGTGAAACAAGATTGCCTGGCCTGGTAAGCAGCTTGTCCAGATCCCTCCATCTCGCATTCTCCATCTCTTCCATTTCCTTTCCTTTCTGCCTGCTTTTGCTGTGTTTTTGAAGAAAATGAAAGGAGTATGCACGGCTGGGTCTGTAGGCTTTATTTGTAGTCTTAACTACCAAATTAAAGGCAGGAATTGATGTTGGCCTCTAACGGGCAACGCTTATTTCTTATTGGGTAATAACCAACTGCGGTGAGCCTGACATGGACAATTCAGGTGATTTCTATCATATAGCTTGATGCGATAGCGTCCTCGATGAAATTGGTGGGTTCGCATCTTTTAATGAAATTGCGAGTGGTTTGGTGTTGTGTGTGGTGGGTTCTTTGTCTCGCTGGAAGAATGTTTCGACGGATTTTACTATACTTGGAATCTAAGAAACTTTGTTATATGAGTATTTAAATTGCTTCGTATTTATCAAAATTTAATAGATAATTTTTTAGATCGTAATTTGTATTGTTTAAATTGTTATTTTAAATACTTGTATTGTTTAAATTGTGATTTTAAATACTTGGATGAAGTTATTAGAATTATAATTTATAGTGTAGATTTGTATTGATTACAATGAAAAATATTATTGAAGTTAGAGTGATATCATGGACATTTATCTCATAATGTCACGTCTCCACAGTGTGGTTAGTTGAGCTGAATGTTGTGATTGTGCACTTCTTGAGGGAGTGTGGCATCGCAACGTTTTTCACTTGGTTATTTGGCAACACTAAGGATACTTCGTCCAGACTACGCCTCTTCACCTAGAGCATATCCGTATTCCATTCTAGGCTACCAGAGAGTCACACTCCTACTCTAGTGCAACTCTTGTATACTTAGACAATTGTTAACATCTTAACACTTAGTCATATACAAAGCATACATCCATTAACATGAGAAACCAAGAGAACAATTGTGGAACAAATGAAAGATATACACAAAAATAGTGTGGGCAACATGAACTGTGCCTAACACCCGGCTAAGTCTTTGTTATTGGGAAATAGTTACAGTATGAGCACTATCGGATTGGTTTACAACTGGGCAGAGTCACATGACTCACCTCACCAAGACACTCATACACAGATTCATCACACCAAGACTCGTTGTCGCAACCGTCTCCGCAACCTCCTGCAATGCACCTCAGACATGTGCCCTCAATCATAGACTTGATGTCTCTTTGTTACTGCAGACTTCACCAAGTTAACACATAACTGTGATTTTGTCTCCTGGCATGCCTCCTCAAACCTGCAACAAGACTTCCCCCAAAACTCATCCAAAAGGAAGGTCGCCCCAACTTTGTCCACTGAAATTACCTCAAGGCAGAACAAGTCCTCCCAAGTGAGTGACTTGGCTCCTTGAGGGAGCTCGCCCCTCTTCGTCTAAGTCTGCCTTAGAATCGCAGAGCTCTCTTGCTCTCATTGTCTTCAAATTTGTCTTCCTTGGTTGTGCACCCTTGTTCTCTTATAGGGACTCCAAAGGTCACCATCGTGAACCATTGCATCCTTTGGGGGTGTCACTCCCCTTCGCGAAATCATGTGTCCAAATGAATTGTCATGCCCCTTCGCAGACTCAATCGCCCAAACAAATCGTCGCACCCCTTAGCGGACCTAGCCGCCCAAACGAACCCATGCGCTCGTCAACCATCGTGCCCCTTGGGACCGACGCGCCCCAACCTTGGTGCACTCATCATGTCGGTGCACCCCAATCTATCGGTTTCTTCATACTTGGACAAGCCCCTTAGCGCATTTGCATGCCCAAGGCGCCTACTTGCCCAAATAGTGCAACACTTGGGTACCAAAATAACCTCAAGTTTCGTCTCCTTTAGGACTTGGGCGAGGGTCTTCGCACCCATCTAGTCGAAGACCTTACACATAATGTATTTGAAATGTGAATGTCTTTATCGGAATAGTATTTCCACATAAGTTAATGTTGTTACCGAAATAGTATTAGAGTTTTAGATTAATCATAACTATGACTTTTTCTTTAGTTGAATTTCATTGAATTGTAGGATAGAGAAGGTGGTCCATTGCATGATTAGAGGATATCGTTGTGATTATAACAGTAGTGGTGTACGGTGGAACAGTGTTTTTAGGGATCTTGGCTATCACTAAATTAACTTAAAGGCTAATAAAATTGATCAAAATTTTGGACCAATAAAAATTATGATTGTTTGTTTCGTCAAATTCCGTCAAATTATTAGATAAAAAGGGTGGCTTGCGACATAATTAGATGATTCCTTTGTGAACACTACGATGGCGTATTCTCATAGTAGAAATTACATGGGTACCTTTTTGACACTTCAAAGTCAAATTCACATATAAAAAGTTTTAATTTCAACCTTTGAGTAGCACATTAGTCTCAACCACCCCATTGACGATAAATTATTAATAACATCAATACTTGATTGCTGAGATTTCTGTGGTGAGGAATGTTTTCGGACGGAATCGAAAGAACCACAGTATTATCAAAAAATTTAATTTAATGTTTTGATTAAAATCTATATTTACGAGTACAAATTTTGAATTTAAACTCCTAAATAATTCTTTAACCATGACAATCTCATTCAAAAGTAATGATATGAACACTTAACTAAACATCCAAATTAATTATTTTGGTTAAAGACTCATCCAAATTAAATATTTAAGAGTACAAATTTTGAATTTAAACTCCTAAATAATTCCCTAACTATRACAATCCCATTCAAAAATAATGATGTGAACACTTAACTAAACATCCAAATTAAATATTTTGGATATATATATTGAAATTAATCTATTAATTTAAATTCAATTATATTTAACAAAACAAAATAACTACTATAATATGTTTTTAAAATAAAATTTAAATATTTGTAATAAGTATATTAAATTAGTAATTATAAGTTTTTTAAAAAATAAAATTTAAACATTTTTAATAATTATATCATGTTAATACTTAATTGAAAAATCTAACTTCCAAACATTTATATTTTAAAAGTTCATTAACTTAACACATTTCATCGTTAACATGAAATCTTAATCAAAATAACAAATTCAACAAAGTATTTGATTGTGTGAATAAAGATGGTAATGATTTGAATACTATTTGAAATTTTGAATTTCAATTTTTTAATACATAAAAATATGATTCTTAAGTGTTCACATCATTACTTTTGAATAGGATTGTCATGATTTTATATATATATATATATTCAAAAGTAATGATGTGAACACTTAACTAAACATCCAAATTAAATATTCTAGTTAAAGATACATATTGTATTACAAGATTGAAATTCAAAATTTCAAATAGTATTCAAATCATTACCATCTTTATTCACATAATCAAATACTTTGTTGAATACCATGATTTATTATTTTGATTAAGATTTCAGATTAACGATGAAAGGTGTTAAGTTAATGAACTTTTTAAATATAAATTTTGGGAACTTATATCTTTCAATTAAGTATTAGCATGATATAATTATTAAAAAAAAAAAAAAAAAAAATTATAATTACTAACTTAATATACTTATTAAAAATATTTAAATTTTATTTTAAAAAGATATTGTATTAGTTATTAAATTTTATTTTAAAAAGATATTATATTAGTTATTTTGTTTTGTTAAATATAATTGAATTTAAATTAATAGATTAATTTCTTAATTGTTTTGATAAATTCAAACCTAATTTTAATAATAATAAAATAAATTTTATTTTTATTTTAATAATAATAATATAAAAATTATTTTAATAATAATTTATTTTGAAATATTATTTTGTTATAGAAAATAATTCATAAATATTATTAAATCATTTACATACTTAAATATTAAACCAATAAAGATTTTAAAATAGATATATAAAAAAAAAAATGTTTTTGCCATCATGGTGGTTGTCCTTTGTGAGATTAAGACATGAATGTTATCCATTTAAAAAAGAAGGACCTTTAGCCATATTGTTCAGTCATGTTGAAAAAGCCTTTTGTTTTATTGAAGAAATGGTTACAATGTTATTCTCATTTTTCAAGATTAATATTTGAAATTGAAGGAATATAATTTTAATGAATTGTTTTATATTTATAATATGGGTTTAAGTACACTTTGAGTGGGTTTAATGGTTAAGAATATGTGTTTCCTCTTACAAGGTTATAGGTTCAAATTCAAACGGGGTAGGGTATGTACACATGTGTAGACTTTAGCAGTAAAATCGTTGTGTGGGTGGGTCCCTTGTCCTGCAAACAAGGGGGTCTCATACACCAATTGGGTGTCTAGCTTGGTCGTGACCTTAAAATTAAATTATTATTATTATGAAAAAGGGATTGACAGGTTTTATAGAATTATGTAAATAAGAAGTTGTGTAGTAGTTGGTTCCTACTATACAACGAATTTAAGAGTAGTTATCAAGTTGTTGAAGGGGTCGTTATAGGATTGCCACTTTAATAGGCACTAAATCTATTAAAATTGCACTTGCCTATGACACCACCTTAGCTAAGGATTACAAAACTACAGATAAATTAGAGCTCCTATAAACACTAGTTGTTAAGATAAATCAAACTTAACCTGATCTTCTGAGAGAATAAAGGATGGCCAACCAAATATGACCTTAGGATAAATAGATAGTGAGTATTGTATTATATAGTGTATGTGGATGGTTTTTAAAATAAAATCTTCAAGTGAAATGTCACTTTAATGTTATTAATCATAAAACATCATGGTTTGATGTGTTGGATGAATAATGATTAATTATACCAAGGTGGCAGGAGCAGGTAGGGTGTTGTATGGTAGTGGAGGAAACATGGAATGCACCTTTGCCCAGAGTATTGGTTAGTCCTATAATAACCAAGTTGAAGCATACGCCTTGTTACAAGGTCTAATTTTGGCAAATGCCCAAGGCATTATCAAACTCATAGTCGTTGGGGATTCCAAATTTACAATTAAATATGCAAGATTCAACTCTTTCCCAAAAAATATTCATCTTTGAGCCATTTTCAATAGAATTCAGAAACAAATTCAAATCTTTGGTAGAATTGAATTCTTTCATGTGCTAATATCCAATAATTAGGAAGACGGTAGACAAGCTAATCATGTCATCAGATTGCAAGCAGGGATCCTCTCGATAAACGGAACTCAATCCCACAAAGTGATCTCATGAGGCTAAGAATACAATTGGCAATAAAAAAAATGGAAGGGTCTTTGCACCTCATCCCCATGTAGGGCTTAAAACCCAAGGGTCCACGAAGTTTCATGGTAGGCCAAAAAGAAGGGGGTGGGGGGCGGAGGGTGTTTTCTCCCTCTCGAGACCCCATCTTTACATCAAAGAAGATACAAATCAACCACGTAGTGGGGAGATGTCAAACTTCCAAACCAAGAATGGCGAAACGTGTTCATCATGCGCCCACAAGGAGTCTTCATAACTACCCCCTACAAGAGTAGTATTATCTCTCATTTTTGCTATCATTTCATTTGCAATGTGGGGCTACAATGGGTGTCATCAAATTAATGATGGCTTCTAGCAATGATGATCGAAGGTGGAGGGCAAGTACCAAAGTTTTTTGCACTAGTACATCTCATGTGTGTTGAAATTTATATCTTAGGCATGGCTCTTCGATTCAATTTGAATCTTTCATGTTGGGGGGGAATTCTTTGGTCCTTTCCTCCCTTGGATTAGGGTGGTCATGTCAAGCAATGGCGAATAGAAATTCAGGGCATTGGGTAAGGAAGGTGGATTTGTCGAAAGATGAACTTACAGACATGCGCAACACAGTGTATTCTTTGCAAATCAATTGTAATGGACTCTCGACTCAGGTGCTAAAAGTGTTGGAAGAATCGGTCCAGCAAAGACAGAGTATCCATCAACTCCAGGATGAGTGTTCGGCACTCAGACGACAATTAGAGGAGCTTTGCATCAGGCCTATGCAAATTTTGACTCCTCCATTAGAGAATGACATCCCAGGTAATTCAGATGAAGCTTCATCCCCCGTAAAAGCACTTGTTCAACTAGACTTAAAGAACCCGGCACCAGACTCTAGGTAATGGCGTCTAGTTGGGATTTCTCTTAAAGTTTTCTTAAAATGTTCCACTTTTGTATATGTATATTGAGGATCTTCTATTGAATATACTTATGCAAGGCTTTTGAACTCATGCCCCAGTTTAAAACTATAGCTCTACTGGTAGTAGTTTCAGTGGTCCCTCAACTGGGCATTTTTGCTTGTTTTGTTAAAAAAAATGGGCTTGTTGTATTCCTCGAGCATTATCAGATGTTGTTTTCAAATTAATATAAATTTCCCCATATTTATGTTAAAAAAAATAATGATTGATTATAATACATCATGGTTGGATATCTTGGATGAATACTGACATTTTAAACTATTTGAAGACATGCATAAAAGAAATCAAATATAAGAAAAATCAAACCACTTTGAAATATCATCAAACTATATATTTTATCTTAACTTTCTCGAGAGGCGAAAATATCTATCAATGCTTTCATGATCTTGACCTATATATTATTTCACTTTGCTTCGAACACTAAAGCAAGGCACGCCTACACACACACACACACACACACACACACACACACACACATTGCCTTTATCGAAATAACAGAACACGTGATTATAAATTTCTTCAATGTTCTTGGAGATGATTTATTGAGAAGTGTCGAGGAGATTAGGGAGACTCGGAAGATGCCAAGGAGCTATAATTCCACCTTCTTGGTCTTGATTCCTAAGGTGCATTTCCCTAATACATTTGATGATTTTCAACCTATTTCCCTGTGTAATTGTGTAACACCCTGTTTCCCCCAGTCTGTAAAAATAACTATATTGGCCAAGAACTATGGCAAACTCAAAGAGGTGAATGTTTGATTTGATGGACCTTTGTATAAAAGGTTGATGAATGTAAATTATGTTATGAATATATGTTACATGACTGTTGGGAGGGGGATGTGCTAAAAGAGACCACGATGGCTAATGAGAGGTTGTGGAAGGGACCTGGAATGGTTGCGTTAACTTCCACCGAGCCAGTACCGTACTGGTTTTTACTTACTCAAATACCAAAGCAACTCTCTGACCCTGGAATCAATTTCCTGTCAGATTGGTAGGTGGGGAGGCTCCTCAAAAGTTAATGAGGGGATGGGGGTGAACCGCCCATCCGTAAAAGCTCCCAGACCTGACCACGAACGGGGAAATTCACGCCACACGCAATCTTGCAGAGAAAAAAAAAGGCAAGAGAGGAAGTGTGGTAAGAGGGGGAGAGAACGTGCGACAGGGATCGCATAAGAGAACTGGAGAAAACTCTAGAAACACAGAGAGTTCTGAATATAGGAGACGGAGAGTAACCTTCGTCCTTGACTTCTGTGGAGCTAGAAGTAGGAGACTGAATCTCAAAGCATCGTGGTCTAGCTCAAGGGTGGCTAGTGGTAAATCCGTTCGGAGTCACTGAGCCTATGGTTGGGTGGAAACGAGCACCCCTCTCAACAGTCGCGTCACACCTGGTGTTTATGATAAGTGTTTATCTCTTGTATCTTGAATTGAATATCCTGGACGCATGCTCATGTTTGTACACTCATAAATGGTTTCTGTATAAAAGTGTTTGCCTAGTGTTTTGATCGGAAATAATGGATGCATGCTTATACTTATATGACCATAATCAGTTTATGTATATAATGAATAAGTTTAGATTACGAGTCTGACCCCTTGAGATTTGTTCCATCTACTTGACTCATGCTATGTCCTGGTTTGATTTCTCGAAGGCACCTCCTCTCGGAAAGTTTCCTCGCATTCTAGAGCCAGAGTGAGTTCCTTGAAAAGACTACCGTTATGGTAAACCCACAAGTTTCCTTTACCCCTGTCACAGAGTCATAGCTCGGCGAATTAGGGAGGCTTTTCAGTCAGGTCACCAAGCCTAGGGATAATTACCCAAGAACCCTCTAAAGGTCCTGATGACCCGGGTCTGGAAACCTTGTACAAGAAAGAGTAGTTCTCTCAGGATTCGAAGTCATGGGAGTTCGAAGCCCCGAGAGATTTAATCTCGTGGATCAAGCTTAGAAAGGATAGCAAGTCCCATTTATCGAAAGAGAATACCCCATCGTTTGGTAGATGAACGATCGGAATCCTTTCGGAAATACCCCAAATTTATCAAGATCGATGGATCTAGAGGAGGAGCGCAGGCATTAATACCTCGACCCCTTCAGCCTTCGCAAGTAGCGATGGGATCCAGGACCGTAGATCCAAGGATCTGTCAAAGTTCTATGGACCGTCGGATTAGGGGAGGCTCACAACCGTTAATCTCATATATTAATTTCCTTATCAGGAATTCGGGGATCGGAGTTTCGAAAGGTAAGGAAACTTTCTTCTGTGGATTTTCGCCAGTTGCGAAATCCCGGTATACGAAACCCCGAATCGGTTTAGCGTGAATAGGTTTCAACGTTTTGGCACCCGGGAAACCCAAGGGCAAGACCCCTCGTCTTCACCAGTCGCGAAATCCCGGTATACAAAACTCTGAATCGTCTTGCCGTGAATAGGTTTCGGTGTTTTGGCACCCGGGAAACCCAAGGGCAAGACCCCTCGTCTTCACCAGTCATGAAATCTCGTTATACGAAACCCCAAATCGGTTTAGCGTGAATAGGTTTCGGCATTTTGGCACACGGGAAACCCAAGGGCAAGACCCCTCGCCTTTGTCAGTCGCGAAATCCCAGTACGCGAAACCCCGATGCGCTCTGTGGATGAGCCCTAGGTCACCAGACAGGGTCTTGTGGTAGGAAGAAGGAGTCCCGAAAGAATCTAGACCACCCATTTGTACGGACACGTGGCGAAGATTTAAAGCCGTTGGGGTTCTGGAGATCAGGGAAATAGGAGTGAAGACCCCGCCAAAATCCCGAAAGGTAGAATGCCGGAATTTAATCTCGGGTGTTGATCAAGTCGACGATCTGGACCGTAGATCTGGATGATACCAGGCTTTCGAGTTTCAGGGATTCAAAAGGGAAAGGAGGAACGCTTTCATTGCGATTCCCCGAATCACGAAACCCTGAAAACATTTAGAAGAATAGCATCAGGTCATAGGACCAGTCGTATGAAAAGCAACCCAAGGGAGGAGCTAAGGATCTGTTAGACCCTTTCGGGTATCGGCATTTCAAAAGACAGAGAACAGGGGAACACTTGCATCGCGATTCCCTGAATTGCAAAAGCCGAAAGCACCATTTTGGTAAGGCCTGTGGTCATAGCCAACGATTACATGGAGGAGGATAAGGGAAGGGATGGTCTGCGCTAGGCTCCATAGAATTTCGGGGATTCTATCCCTCAAAGAAAAGACTAAAAGAAAAATAAAATCTTAGTTGTCGTAGTGGGTGTGTGACAAATTGGTATCAGAGCATGGTTACAACACTTGGCCTGCTTGGGCTCAAGGGCGAGTTGCTTAGAAACTCCATTTGAAGTACTCTTATAAGGAGTAACTCTCTATACTACCCCCCTTTATCAAAAGCCGGAGTTAAGAATGAAAATTCCTATTGTGTGTATGCATTTGAAAGATATGAATTATGCGCTGATTGTGAATGAATATAATGTTAACTAACAACATGTGTTTTTTCCTGCATCACAAGCGAACGATCAACCGTGGGAAACTACAGACGCATAGATTGGTGACACACCACGAAGTGGGGGATGGCTCCCACAATAGAGATGAAGAGTCTGACGAAAGGAGAACGATAGAGACCCCTCCAGATCTAGTTAAGGCTATGAGAAGCCTCATGGTTGAACTACAAAGCTGCAAGGCCGACAACGAGAGGTTGATAAAAGAGCAAGAGAAGCAAACAGAAATTAATGCAGTCTTGCTGCAGAGTTTATCCGACATACAAAGACAATTGTAGCATGGACCTAACACCAGTCACGCGGACCAACGACAGACAAAGAGAAGTCGAAGCCCACCTGGGATGCGGAAACGTGGTCTCTTAAGTGGCCACACTGGGAGGAGCACCTCGAGAAAGGTCCACCCCAGAGATAAGGGACAAGCGTCGGACGATTCCTCTGGAAAGGAAATTGGTGACTCAGAAGGATCTTCTAGTAGCAAAACTAGTTCTTATTCCCGAAGAAAACGGAAGAAGCGAAATCATTCCAAAAATTATAATCTCGAAGAATTAAATAAGGCCAAACCACCCTCTTTCGATAATGAAATAAAGAAGGGAGAGGAAGCGGAGGCCTAGCTTCTTGGACTAAAGAAGTATTTTAGAGTCCATGACTTCTCATAAAACTTGAAGGCCCGAGTAGCCACTTTCAACTTGAATGGAAAGGCTTCCATTTGGTGGGAAGACCTTAAGAATGTAAAAGGGATTCACGAAGAAGACCTATCTTGGGAACGGCTTTAGAAATACTTCAGGAAGAAGTATCTGTCGGAAAAGTACTTCGACGAAAAGACTAAAGAATTTTATGAACTCAAGCTGGGGCAACGCACCATAGAGGAATATGTCAGCAGATTCCTTGATTTGTTGAGGTACATACCCTATATAAAATCATAAAAGGCAAAGATGCAACGATTCATCAATGGACTACCTAAGGACTATCAGAACAGAATTGAGTTTGACGAGCCAAAGACCTTAGAAGACGTTATCCGAAAGGCAAGATATTGTTATGAGCAACTTGGGCATCGGACAAAACCTCGTGAAGGCCAGAAGTAGAAGAATAGTTCGGGATTCCAGAAAAAGGGGTTTAAATCCCCAAAATTTAAAAACTATAAAAATGACTCAAGGGTGAGCTTCCCAACCCGAAGTGTACACCAACAGAATTTCCCCTCCCAGAGTGGAAATAAACCTTTTGGATCTATCCCGAGAAAGATTGATAACTCGAAGAAAGAACCCTTGAAAAGTTGGGGTTGTGGAGAAAGACATATACTGAGGGACTGCCTGCACCAACAACAGAACAGTCGGAGAATTTACAACATTCAAGAATCTACCACCGTCAATGACGTGGCAAGGAGTATGCCACAAATTTATGCAGTCATGGATAATAAACAAGCTGACCACCAAGCTTCAGTGGTGGAGATGGAAGGTATGATCACCAACCATCTAGTGTCTATTCTAATTGACCCTAGTTCAAATTTGAGTTATATAGCTCCTAAGGCTGTTGATAAGTGTAAATTATAG
>ML802412.1:334247-354110 GCA_009831015.1 Picea engelmannii
CACCAAAAGAAAGGTAGCGGAGGTCATACCAGCTTGCCAATTCACTATGGGTGAATTCCCCACCCAAGCAACCCTTAACATACTACCCCTAGGATCATATGACCTGTTGATTGGTATGGACTGGCTAGCCACATATAAAGCCAAACTGGACTGTTACCATAAAACCTTAGAATGTGTAAGTGAAGAAGGAAGAAGGATAACCCTTCAAGGGATCCAAAAACCTATCTCAGTGAGGCGAATATCAACCCTTCAAATGAGAAAATATTGCAGGAAGGGATGTCCACTATATGCGATACAGGTGTTGGAATTAGTTGAAGATGACAAACCAAGCCTCGAAGACCACCCCACACTAAGAGAATATAGAGATGTGTTTCCAGAAGAGGTATCGGGTCTACCTCCGAGAAGGGACATTGACTTCTCAATAGAACTTGCACCGGGAGTGGTGCCAGTGTCTAGGGCACCCTACAGGATGAGCACACCCGAGCTAATTGAGCTTAAATTACAACTAAAAGAAATGATGGACAAGGGCTATATCCAACCCAGCGTGTCTCCATGGGGAGCACCAGTCCTGTTTGTGAAAAAGAAAGACGGTACCCTCCGATTGTGCATATATTATAGACAACTCAATAAGGTAACCATAAAGAACAAGTACCCCTTACCCAGGATTGATGACCTGTTCGATCAATTGGGAGGTGCTTCCA
Organism: Picea engelmannii; assembly: GCA_009831015.1. Taxonomy (NCBI): domain Eukaryota; kingdom Viridiplantae; phylum Streptophyta; class Pinopsida; order Pinales; family Pinaceae; genus Picea; species Picea engelmannii. The sequence continues at coordinate 334,949 of ML802412.1, forward strand.
TCTTCTCAAAGATTGACTTGAGATCTGGATACCATCAAGTCCAAATCAAGAGTGAAGACATTCACAAAACTGCCTTCAGGACGAGATATGGTCACTATGAGTTTGTGGTAGTACCATTTGGATTAACCAATGCCCCTGCCACTTTTATGTGCTTGATGAAGAATGTGCTCAGCAAATTCCTAGACAAATTTGTATTGGTTTTTATTGACGATATATTAATTTACTCCAAAAATAAAGAGGAACATGAGGAACATCTTAGATTTATGCTTCAAGTGCTAAGAGAACATCAACTCTATGCCAAATTTAGCAAGTGCGACTTTTTCCAAAAGCAAATACATTACTTAGGCCATGTCATATCTGAAGAGGGAGTAGCAGTAGACCCTGACAAGATCAGGTCTATCATGGAATGGCCTACCCCAAAGGACGTTTCAGATATTAGATCCTTTATGGGCTTAACAAGATATTATAGGAGATTTATAAAAGGATTCTCCAAGATTGGTTGTCCAATCACTACCCTCCAGAAGAAGGGAGCTAAATTCACGTGGACACAAGAATGTGAAAAAAGATTTCAATCCCTAAAACATCTACTGACCCACGCACCCGTGTTGAAGATCGTCGATCCCGAAGCTGACTTCCTAGTGTGCACAGATGCCTACAAGGAAGGGCTCGGAGGAGTCCTTGCGCAAGAAGGAAGTGTAGTCTACTATGAATCCCGAAAATTGAATGAGCATGAAGCCAACTATGTGACCCATCATCTAGAGTTGGTTGCCATAGTGCATGCCTTAAAAATGTGGAGGCATTACCTCCTGGGAAGGAAATTTGTACTTATGACAGACCACTCTGGATTGTGATATCTGTCTGACTAACCAAAGCTCAATGCCAGACAAGCTAGGTGGATGGCCCTCCTTAATGAGTTTGATTTTGAAATCAAACATGTTAAAGGAAAGGAAAATAAGGTGGTTGATGCCCTTAGCAGAAGTATGAAAACAATTCACCTGGCAGCAGTGAGCACCTACGAGACGAATGTCAAAGAAAGAGTCAGGAATGCACAAGAAACAGACACATTCTTCCAGACTGTAACCTCGTACCTGGAGCAAGAACCCACAAGGATAAAGTATGAAGGCTACCAGATGATAGATGGAGGTTTGATAACTTACAAAAATAGATTGTATATTCTAGATTGTGACGACTTGAAGAGGTTCATAATGGATGAACTACATAAAAGACCATATACTGGTCATCCAGGATACCAGAAGATGATCACGACCACCAGGAAACAATTCTATTGGCATGGGTTAAAGAAAGACATAGCCAACTATTTAGCTAAGTGTCTAGAATGTCAATAGGTTAAAGCAGAACATCGGCACACAACAGGATTATTACAACCTCTACCAATCCCGGAATGGAAATGGGAAACCATTTCCATGGACTTCATCACTGAGTTACCAACATTGACCAAACATAATGATGCCATCATGGCAGTGGTGGATAAATTGAGCAAGTCCACCCATTTTATCCCCGCCAAATCGACTTGCAAGGCAATAGATATCGCCAACATATTCATGAAGGAGATATTCAGACTACATGGTATGCCTAAAAAGATCGTGTCTGACAGAGACACGAAATTTACTTCCAACTTTTGGAAATCCTTGATGGCTGGTTTAGAGACCAAATTATTGTTTAGCATAGCCTATCATCCTCAAACCGATGGACAAATGAAAAGAGTGAACCAAATATTAGAAGACATGCTAAGAATGCATGTAATGCACCAACCTAAAAAGTAGGAAGATTACTTGCCATTGGTGGAAGTTGCCTACAATAACGGCTACCAAGAATCCCTGAAGATGAGTCCTTTCGAAGTCCTCTATGGTAGACCGTGCAACACTCCAATCATTTGGGGTAATCCCGTAAATAGAATTACTATTGGACCCGACATGTTTAAAGAAATGGAACAACAAGTGATTCGGATAAAACCAAATCTAAAGGTCGCTCAGAACAGACATAAAAGTTACATCGACAGAAAGAGAACTCCAAGACAATTCAAGATGGGAGACCACGTATATCTCAGAGTTAGGCCCAGGAAGAGTTTTATGAGGATGGGAGCATGTGCCAAGTTGGCACCTCGGTATTGTGGACCCTTTGAAATTATAGATAGAGTGGGACCTGTAGCCTATAGGCTAGCACTCCCTCCCACAGTAAAAGCACATAATGTTTTCCATGTTTCATTATTGAAAAAATATATACATGATTCTAATCATATAATTGACTAGTCTATGATCCAGGTGGAACCGGCGGGACAATTCTTGCCAGAGCCTCAATGCGTACTAGACAGAAAAGAAACCCCACTCAGGAACCGAACCATTGCACAGGTCAAGGTGCAGTGGAAACATTTTGGCCCAGATGAGGCTACATGGGAAATGGAAGATGCCATGAAACATGCATATCCGATTTTGTTTACTGTTGTACCTACACGTCATATTGATAGATAGAACACAGAGGACGATGTTCCTTTAAGGGGGAGGGAATTGTAACACCCTGTTTCCCCCAGTCTGTAAAAATAACTATATTGGTCAAGAACTATGGCAAACTCAAAGAGGTGAATGTTTGATTTGATGGACCTTTGTATAAAAGGTCGATGAATGTAAATTATGTCATGAATATATGTTGCATGACTGCTGGGAGGGGGATGTGCTAAAAGAGACCACAATGGCTAATGAGAGGTGGTGGAAGGGACCTAGAATGGTTGCGTCAACTTCCACCGAGCCAATATCGTATTGGTTTTTACTTACTCAAAGACCAAAGCAACTCTCTGACCCTGGAATGGATATCCTGTAGGATTGGTAGGTGGGGAGGCTCCTCGAGAGTTAATGAGGGGATGGGGGTGAACCGCCCATCCGTAAAAGCTCCCAGACCTGACCACAGACGGGGAAATTCACGCCACACGCAATCTTGCAGAGAAAAAAAAAGGCAAGAGAGGAAGTGTGGTAAGAGGGGGAGAGCGCGCGCGATAAGGATCGCGGAAGAGAACTGGAGAAAACTTTGGAAACACGGAGAGTTCTAAATATAGGAGAAGGAGAGTAACCTTCATCCTTGACTTCCATGGAGCTGGAAGTAGGAGACTGAATCTCAAAGCATTGTGGTCTAGCTTGGGGGTGGCTAGTGGTAAATCCGTTCGGAGTCACTGGGCCTACGGTTGGGTGGAAACAAGCACCCCTCTCAGCAGTCGCATCACACCTGGTGTTTCTAATAAGTGTTTATCTCTTGTATCTTGAATTGAATATCCTAGACGCATGCTCATGTTTGTACACTCATAAATGGTTTATGTATAGAAGTGTTTGCCTGATGTTTTGATCAGAAATAATGGATGCATGCTTATACTTATATGACCATAATTGGTTTATGTATAGAATGAATAAGTTCAGATTACGAGTCCGTCCCCTTGAGATTTGTTCCATCTACTTGACTCACGCTATGTCCTGGTTTGATTTCCTGAAGGCACCTCCTCCCGGGAAGTTTCCTCGCATTCCAGAGCCGAAGTGAGTTCCTTGAAAAGACTATCGTTATGGTAAACCCACGAGTTTACTTTACCCCTGCCACAGAGTCATAGCTCGACGAATTAGGGAGGCTTTTCAGTCAGGTTACCAAGCCTAGGGATAATTACCCAAGAACCCTTTGAAGGTCCCGATGACCCGAGTCTGGAAACCTTGTACAAGAAAGAGTAGTTCTCTCAGGATTCGAAGTCGTGGTAGTTTGAAGCCCTGAGAGGTTGAATCTCGTGAATCAAGCTCAGAAAGGATAGCGAGTCCCATTTATCAAAAGAGAATACCCCATCGTTTGGTAGACGAACGGTCAAAATCCTTTGGGAAATACCCCAGATTTGTTAAGACTGATGGATCTAGAGGAGGAGCGCAGGCGTTAATACCTCGACCCCTTCAGCCTTTGCAAGTAGCGATGGGATCCAGGACCATAGATCCAAGGATCTGTTGGAGCTCTATGGATCGTTGGATCAGGGGAGGCTCACAACCGTTAATCTCATTTATAAATTTCCTTATCAGGAATTTGGGGATCGGAGTTTCGAAAGGTTAGGAAACTCTCTGCTGTGGATTTTCGCCAGTCGCGAAATCTCGGTATACGAAACCCCGAATCGACTTAGCATGAATAGGTTTCGGTGTTTCGGCACCCGAGAAATCTAAGGGCAAGACCCCTCATCTTCGCCAGTCGCGAAATCCTAGTATATGAAACCCCGAATCGGTTTAGCGTGAATAGGTTTCGACGTTTCGACACCTGCGAAACCCAAGGGCAAGACCCCTCGCCTTCGCCAATCTCGAAATCTCGGTACGTGAAACCCCGATGCACTCTGTGGATGAGCCCTAGGTCACTGGACAGGGTCTTGTGGTAGGAAGGAGGAGTCCCGAAAGAATATGGACCGCCCATTTGTAGGGACGCGTGGCAAAGATCTAAAACCGTCGGGGTTCTAGAGATCGAGGAAATAGATGTGAAGACCCTACCAAAATCCCGAAAGGTAGAATGTTGGGATTTAATCTAGGTCATTGATCAAGTCGATGATCTGAACCGTAGATCCAGATGATATCGGGCTTTCGAGTTCTAGGGATTCGAAAGGGAAAGGAGGAATGCTTGCATCGCGATTCCCCAAAAACATTTAGAGGAATAGCACCAGGTCATAGGACCGATCGTATGAAAAGCGACCCAAGGGAGGATCTAAGGATTTTTTAGAACCTTTCGGGTTTCGACATTTCAAAAGACAGAGAATAGGGGAACGCTTGCATCGCGATTCCCTGAATCGCAAAAGTCGGAAGTGCCTTTTTGGTAAGGCTTGTGGTCATATCCAACGATTAAATGGAGGAGGATAAGGGAAGGGATGGTCTACGCTAGGCTCCATAGAATTTTGGGGATTTTGTCCCTCGAAGAAAAGACAAAAAGAAAAAGAAAATCTTAGTTGTCGTAGTGTGTGTGTGACAAATTGCCTTTATAAATTAATCTCTAAGGTGATAGTTGTTATAATCAAAACCTTGTTGTATAATGTCATTTCCTCTGAATAATTTGGGTTTCTAAAGGCTAGACTTATACATGAGGCAGTAGGCACTACTTGAGAAGGCTTGCACTCAATTAAAAATTCTCAAATTCATGCAACAATTATCTAACTAGGTTTGTCTAAAGCCTATGATAGGGTGTAGTGGCTATATCTCATGTTTCTCTTCATTTAAATTTGCTTTGATCTACCTTTGGTAAAATGGATAATGGGTTGTGTGACATCCTCCTCCTTTGTTGTTGTTATTAATGGTTCTGGCTCTAAGTTCTTGGAAGGAGGGAACAACTAACTCATTTACTATTTGTAGACAATGTTTTGTTATTTTGTTTTTGCTCTGAAGAGGAATGTCATATCAGAGTACTACAAGACAAAATTTTAGACTTAGAAGGATGTAAAGTTTAGAGATATATCATGACAAAGGTCAACCATCCAGACATTCTCCAAATTAGGGTTTGAAAGGTATGCAACTTACAATTGGCATAATTTTTTATTGGAAGATCCATTTTTCATGATTCAAAACTTGTCATATAGAGAAAATAGAGGACTATTATTATTTTTAACCCACATGGCTCCAAAAAAGTATTCAACACCAATTAAACCTCCAAATATCTCATCTATAACTCATGAAGAAAATGAGGAGATACATAACAAGTAATCCAAATTGGAGGACCAACTTAATGATTGGAGTGTTGATCGAGGTGGATATCGGTGGCCACCCACCTTTTCCAACTGGCTCAAAACAATTTTCTGGCAATTTTGGTAATTTACTATTTTCAGCAGTTTTAACTTCTGGGGCCATTTTGAGGGCCTAAATGAAGGTTTTTTGGGATAGAATCTCTCAATTATAGTTGAATGCTTTGATTGATCCCCCAAAAGGAATCTCCTGAACGATACCTTTCCAACGAGCTATCGTGCGCCCCAAACGAAGATTGTATCCCAAAGTTACGCCCCGGGGAAGTTGATACACCAAACTACCCAAAATGAGGTCCACAAAACTGTTGTCTTTTCATCTTCCGTGGTTAGGGTTTTGGATTTTATTTATGATAAAAAGGCATTTGGAGCCTCATTGTAAAATGATCATCTTCGGGCGAATGCGAGTAGCGAAAACATCTCTTTTAGAGATAAGCTACCACCATTCTAGTGAGTCTTTCACTCTGTATTTTTACAGTCTTTGTACATTTTCGTTCATTAATAGAAAAATGTGTATTATTGTATCTTTGTGTTTATGGTTGCATCTCTTATACATTTTTGTTATATTATTGGATATCTGAGATATCTTTGTACATTGCTTTATTATATCTTCGCTCTCATTTCGTGACGAAAATAATCTGGATCAATGGTATCAGAGCAAGTTGCTCTTGATTGTTTTTCAGTGCATGTCCCTGACGAGGTCCGAGTATAGCAAGTTGGATCTCGAGCTTTTCTCTCTTGAAGACAATCGCTCTTGCACATCCAAGAAACCCTCCATGGCGGAAGAAAATAAAAACGACAAAGCAAATGATTCTATTAATATGTTGCTTGAGCAAGCTCTACGCGACAGAGGGATGAAATAATGGAGACTTTTGTCCACATCCTTCAATGCTTGTTGATAAAATTAGACGTGTCTTCATCAAGAAACCACTTTGGAAGTACCTCACCTTTCAAGGTACAAGTTAATTTTGATATTCCCATATTTGAAGGATAGATAGATGTGGATGCCTTAGAAAAATGGTTAAATCTACTAGAAGGTTATTTCTATGTTCATAATTTCTCCGACAAGGAAAATAACACCTTTGCACTCCTTAAGAATCTCCCCCGTGTCAAACATTGGTGGGAAATTTACTGGGAGCAAAGTTCCACAAAGGAGTCTAGAATATTTGGGGCCGAGCCCACTTGGGATTTTTTTCGTGGTTGCAGTAAAGGAACAATATTACCCGATTGGAAACTATGAGGACCAGTACATGAGATGGACCACGCTGCGGCAAGAAAGGGGCCAAGAAGTTTCAGAGTTCACCAATACCTTCCATACCTTGTGCACCAAGCTAGGTATCAAAGACTCCGAATGACATTTGGCTCTGAAATACCGTGGGGCTCTACACGGATACATCCAAACTGAAATGGATTTTTGGACATCTCATCACTCGGTTCTGCTTATCGATATGTTGTTAAAATCGAATAGAAGTTTAAGCACCAGAACAAATGGGAGTTCGGATCTGCAAATCGAAAACAACCAAAGTATGATAAATACGGCCCTAGCAAACAACATCTCGAAAACCAGTCGAAGCCATAGGAAAATAAGGGTCATGAAAAGACGAAGGACACTGGAAAATGGTGTGATTTCCACAAAATCCCCTGGCACAACACCGATGAATTGTGCTCAACACAGTCATTGGTGGCTGAGATAAAAGACAAGGAGTCGAACCCTGATTTAGAATTTGATTATGAAAATACTGATATAAGACAGATCATCGACGCAGACGCCACTGTTATTATCGCGACTACAACAATTCAACCAGAAGAACCAATAGATTCTGAAGAGGGGAAGCGCCTTTTTCATTCACAGATGTGGGTGAAGGGGACCTCACTGCATTTTATTGTTGATAGCGGAAGCCATAAGAACCTCATCTCATCAAAGGTCATCAAACAGTTGGGATTGTCGACAACACCACACCCACAACCATACAACATCGGGTGGCTTCGCCAGGGACGAGATCTTTGTGTTAACCTGTAGTGTCAATTGTCATACGGCATCCAACCCTTCATGGATGAGGTATTATGTGATGTTCTCTTGGGCCAACCATATATGTGGAAGCGCCATGCTATTTATGAGTCTCGACCCCGTAGTATCATTGTTACTCTGGGGTGTCATCTCTAGAGGATACCAGAGGTAATCCTGATTATTGTCCCACCTAAACAATGTCACAAGGTAGTATCTCATACTACAAAATTCAACTTTTTCACAGTCTGTTCAAAGCATGAACAAAAGAACACCACTGCAGCCTCAGTCCAAGCACCTTCTATCCAACAGAAGTAGGTCGACATGACTGCAGCAAAGTGTAAAGATTCTTTCTGCACATAGGCATCTCATGTAGCTAGACTGGTTAAAATGGTCCAACCCTTCCAGCCATAGGTTCGTGACAACCTTCAACACGCTAAGCAGTGCAACTTCTCCAACATGGCAAACAACTCATCAAGATGCAGATTCAACAAACTCTTTTCCCTCTCCCTCGGGCACTCAACGTAGTGGAGACCATTGCTTCCCAAGGAGGGAGGATTGATCAAGGTGGATATCGGTGGCCACACACCTTTTCCAACTAGCTCAAAACAATTTTATGGAAATTTTGGTAATTTACTATTTTTAGTAGTTTTTAACTTTCGGGGCCATTTTGAGGGCCTAAATGAAGGATTTTAGTGATTGAGCCTCTCATTAATATCTAAAGTATTAGAATGATCCCCCCAAAATGAATCTCCTCGATTATACCTTTCCAACGAGTTATCGTGCACCCCAAACGGAGATCATATGCCAAAGTGGCGCCCCCGGGAATTTGATACACCAAACTACCCAAAACGAGGTCCACAAAACTATTGGTTTTTCATCTTTCGGGGTTCAGGTTTTGGATTTTCTTTATGATAAAAAGGCCTTTGGAGCCTCATTGTTAAATGATCATCTTCTTGTGAATGCGAGTAGCAAAATCATCTCTTCTCAAAGATAAGCTTCCACCATTCTAGCGAGTATTTCAGTCTGTATTTTTACAGTCTTTGTACATTTTCGCTCATTAATAGAAAATTGTGTATTACTCTATCTCTAGGTTTATGGTTGCCCGCAAGGGTGTGGTCTAGTGGCCAACGACTGTGCTATTAAGGAGTTTGTGTTGCTAAGCAAGTCACAAGTTCAAACCTCGTCTTATCTGGAGGCCAGGCTTGTGGGTGGTGTGGTTCTCCCTAGGGGTTATATGGAAGCCGGCGGGATTCGACCCCGTGTCATGCGAACTAGATACTGCCGTCGTTACCGATTCCCCTAGATACAAAAAAAAACAAAAAAACTCTGTGTTTATGGTTGCATCTCTCATACATTTATGTTATATTATTGGATATCCGAGATATCTCTGTACATTGCTTTATTACATCTTCGCTCTCATTTCATGCCAAAAATAATTTGGATCAGTGGTATCAGAGCAAGTTGCTCTTGATCATTTTTCAGTGCATGCCCCCGACAAGGTTCGAGTATAGCAAGTTGGGTCTCAAGATTGTCTCTTTTTGAGACAATCGCTCTCGCACATCCAAGAAACCCTCCATGGCAGAAGAAAAGAAAATGACAAAGCATACGATTCTATTAATCTATTGCTTGAGCAAGCTCTCACATGATAAATGGATGGAATGATGGAGAATTTTTCCCACATCCTTCGCATGTCGATAACAATAGGCGTGTCTTCATCAAGCGACCACTTTGGAAGTACCTACCCTTCCAAGGTACAAGGTACAAGGCCACTTTGGAAGTACCTACCATATTTGAAGGACATATAGATGCAGATGCTTTAGAAAAATGGTTAAATCTACAAGAAGGTTATTTCTTGGTTAATAATTACTCTGATAGGGAAAAGATCACCTTCGCACTCCTTAAGGTTCTCTCCAATGTCAAACATTGGTGGGAAACTTACTAGGAGCAAAGTTCCATAGAGGAGTCTGGAATATATGGGGCCAAGCCCACTTGGGATTTTTGTGTGGATGCGGTAAAGAAATAGTATTACCCGGTTGGCAACTATGAGGACCAGTACACGAGATGGACCACGCCGCGGCAAGAAAGTAACCAGGCAATTATGGAGTTCACCAATACCTTCCATACCTTGCTCATCAAGCTGGGTATCAAAGACTCCCAATGACATTCGGTTCTGAAATACCATGGGGCTCTACATAGATACATCCAAACTGAAATGGATTTTCTGGACATCTCATCACTAGGTTCTGCTTATCGATATGTTGTTAAAGTTGAGCAGAATTTTAAGCACCAGAACAAATGGGAGTCTGGATCTACAAATCCGCAACAACCAAATAATGATAAAGGTGACCTTAACAAACAACATCTCGAAAACTAGTCCAAGCCACAGGAAAAGAAGGGTCACGGAAAGATGAATAAGGACACTGGAAAATGGTGTGATTTCCACAAAATCCCATGGCACAACACCAATGAATGTCGCTCAAAACAGTCATTGGTGGTCAAGATAAAATACAAAGAGTCAAACCCTGATTTGGAATTTGATTCTAAAAATATTGATAGAAGATGGATCATCGACGCAAACCCCACTGCTATTGTCATGACCGCAACAATTCAACTAGAAGAACCAACAGATTCTGAAGAGGGGGAGCACCTTTTTCATTCACAGATGTGGGTGAAGGGGACCCCGCTGCATTTTATTGTTGATAACAGAGGCCAAAAGAACCTCATCTAAGCATAGGTTGTCAAACAGTTGGGATTGTCGACAACACCATACCCGCATCCATACAATATCGGGTGGTTTTGTCGGCGACGAGATCTTCATGTCAACTAATAGTGTCGATGGTCATACAGCATCCAACCCTTCAAGGATGAGGTATTATGTGATGTTTCCCCCCTGGATGTCTTTGATGTTCTCTTGGGCCAGCCATATATGTGGAAGCGCCATGTTATTTATGAGTCTCGACCTCGTAGTGTCATTGTTACTCTGGGGTGTCATATCTACAAGATACCAGAGGTAATTCCGAATATTGTCTTGTTTAAACAGTGCCGCAAGGTAGTATCTCATACTACAAAATTCAGCTTCTTCAACATTCTGTTCAAAGCGTGAACAAAAGAACACCACTGCAGCCTCAATCCAAGCTCCTTCTATCCAACAGAAGCAGGTCGACAAGATTGCAACAAAGTGTAAAGATTCCTTCTGCACACAAGCATCTCATGTAGCCATACTGGTTAAAAAGGTCCAACCCTTCTAGCCACAGGTTCGTGACAACCTTCAACAAGCTAAGCAACACAACTTCTCCAACAAGGCAAGCAACTCATCAAGATGCAGATTCAACAAACGCTTTTCTCTCTCCCATGGGCACTTAACGCAATAAAGACCATTGCTTCCTAAGAAGGGAGGATTGATCCAAGTGGATATTGGTGGCCACCCACCTTTTCCAATTGGCTCAAAATAGTTTTCTGGCAATTTTGGTAATTTACTATTTTTAGCAGTTTTCAACTTCTAGGGCCATTTTAAGGGCCTAAATGAAGGTTTTCGGGTTCGATCCTCTCAATGATAGCTAAAGGCTCTAATTGGTCTCTGCAAATGAATCTCCTCTATGATACCTTTCCAACGAGCTATCGTGCGCCCCAAACGCAGATCGTATGTCAAAGTTACACCCTCGGGAAGTTGATACACCAAACTACCCAAAACGGGGTCCACAAAACTGTTGGATTTTCATCTACCGGGGTTAGGGTTTTGGATTTTCTTTATGATAAAATGGCCTTTGGAGCCTCATTGTAAAACGATCATCTTCTTGCGAATGCGAGTAGCGGACACATCTCTTCTCATAGATAAGATGCCACCATTCTAGCGAGTCTTTCACTATGTATTTTTATAGTCTTTGTTTATTTTTGCTCATTAATAGTTATTGTTTCTCTGTGTTTGTTGCATCTCTGATACATTTCTGTTGTATTATTGGATATCCCATATATCTCTGTCCATTGCTTTATTATATCTCCACTCTCATTTTGTGCCGAAAATAATATGGATAAAGTGTTAGGTCAATAACAAGTGATGAGTTAGTAAACACACAAAGAAAAAATCAAGAGATGGAAAAGAAGATGGATGAAAATAAATAATATTTACAAAAATTCATGAATGAAATGAAAAAATCCATGAATGAAAGCAAGGAAGAATTACAAAGATCCATGAATGAAATGCAAAAATCCATAGAGTGCATGCTCTTATAAAGTATCCCTCAAAGGGATATGGAGATCCAAGGAAATCATGAAAATAAGAAGAACAATTGTGTTGAGACTCAATCATATGTGGGGAGTATTTTATCACAAGTGGATAGCACAAATAGTGAATTTCATAATCATTCATCACTCCAAGATCCACATCATCAGGTCTCCAAGTCACCACCAAGGAAATGCCTCATTCCAAAGATCAATATCAGGAATTTTGATGGTAATGATCTTATAACATGGATATTCCAGATGGCACAATACTTTGATCTACACCAAGTGCCAAGCTTACAAAAGGTACCTATTGCATCCTTGTATTCAGAAAATGATCAAATTGTTTGGTATCAATGGCTTTGTGAAAGAAAAAAGTATTATATTATCTCTTGGTCCATTTTAACAGATGAATTGATATAACATTCTAGGGATATTAAGAGCAATACATCCTTTAGTCAATTGATAAATCTTTGGCAAAAAGGTCCAATTACATAGCACATTCAACAATTCCAAAAGCTTAGTTTCATGGTAAAGAACATTCTTGAGGGTAATTTGTTAGATATATTTATGGGCACTTTAAAGGAGAACATTCAACATGAGGTGTGTCTCTTTGAACCTAAATCCCTAGAGAAAGCTTTCAGTATGGCAAGAAATGTGGAAAACAAAAATATAGCTACTAGAAGGATGACCACTAAAAACTATAGAGAGTAGCATGTTCCCTCTCCTAACCTCACTCAACCGACAAGGTGGACACCTCAACAAATGGATGAAAGAAGAGAAAATGGACCATGTTTCAATTGTGACAATAAGTATAGCGAGGGGAATAAATGTGGTGAGAAGAAATTATTCTACATAAACTATGAAGAGGAAGAAGATCAAGAATTAGAACCATCACAAGATATAGATCTATAAGATATTACTTCAACAATATTTTGTCATTAGTTTGCCGACATCAATACTCCACAAACCCTCAATATACAAGGATACATCAAAAAGAAAAAAAGTAGCAATGTTGACTGATTATGGTAGTACCCACAACTTCGTCAATTACAAATTAGCAAAAGATCTCAATTGCTTTGTATTTCTTGCACTAGAGTTTCAAGTAATGATTACTTGTGGAGGTGCCATAAATTGTTATGGAAAGTGTCATGGTATTAAGCTCAATATGGAGGAGTATTTATTGGATAGTCCCATTATTTCCATCCAAATTGGTGGTTTTGATGTTGTATTAGGGGTCTAATGGTTACAATCATTGGGAACAATGGGCCTTAATTTCAAGATCTTTTCATGAGATTTTCCTTAGAAGGCCAGGAAATTGAGCTTAGAGGTATCCAAGGGAAACCCTCTAAAGTGATAAGCTCTAATAGCATGTCAAAATTACTCAAAAAAGGACACCATAGTGTAATTGCACAATTGTGCTCACGAGATGTTTAAACAACTATATCCTCTACTCCATTGGATCTCCAAATAGTTATCAACAATCATTCCAAAGTATTTGGAGAAATTCCTAAGGGTCTTTCACCTGCTCGAGATCATGACCATGCTATTCATTTGCAACCACGAAGTGAGCCACCTAACATTTGGCCTTACATGTATCCATATGCACAAAAGAGTGAGATTAAGCGTATGATCCAAGAAATGTTAGAGGTTGGTATCATTCAACCTAGCCAAAGTTCTTTCTCTTCACCAATGGTGATGACTATGAAAAATGATGGTTCGTGGTGTACGTGTCCAGATTATAGACAACCCAACAAAATGACCACCAAAGATAAATTTCCTATTCCTGTCATTGATGAATTACTAGATGAATTGTGTGGAGCAATTTTCTTTAATAAGTTGGATCTTCATTCGAGATATCATCTAATCAGAATGAGGCAAGAAGACATTCACAAATCAACTTTTAGAACACATGAAGGTCATTATGAGTTTTTCGTTATGCCATTTGGACTTACTAATGCACCTTCAATATTTCAAAGTTTGATGAATTATGTTTTCAAATCCTTCCTTAGAAAATTTGTGTTGGTATGTTTTGATGATATATTAATCTACAACAAATCTCGGGAAGAGCATGTACAACATGTTGACAAAGTATTACAACTATTGGGAGAGAAAAACTTTATGTAAAGCCTTCCCAGTGTCCCTTTGGGGTTCAAGAAGTGGAATATTTGGGCCATATTGTATCTCATGAAGGTGTAAAAGTGGACCCTAACAAAATTAGAGCTGTGAGGGAATGTCCGATTCCAAAAACCTTGAAGAAACATAGAGGATTCTTAGGATTGACAGGATATTACTGCATGTTTTTCAAGAACTATGGTCAAATAGCAACACCTCTAACAACATTATTAAAGAAGGAAACATTTCTTGGACTCCAACAACAACCAAAGCTTTTGAAAAACTTAAGGAGGCTATGTGTACAACTCTTGTCCTAGCCACACCTGACTTCATAATTTTTTTTATTGTGGAGTGTGATGCCTCAAACCATGGCATCGATGCAATTTAATGCAAGAAGGAAGGCCCCTTGACTTTTAAAGCAAGCAACTTAAAGGAAAAAAGTTACTCAAACCCATTTATGAAAACAAAATGTTGGGCATATTACTTGCAGTTAAGAAATGGTGCCCTTACCTAATAGGAATACACTTCAAAGTAAAAATAAATCATGATAGTTTGAAGTACCTCTTGCTACAACGATTATCTCCAGAGGAGCAACAAAAATGGGTTACAAAGATGTTAGGTTATGACTTTGAAATTATCTACAAAAAAGGAAAGCATAATGTTGTGGCAGATGCCCTTTTAAGGAAAGAAGAATAAGCAGAAGGTTCACTATGTGTTATTTCTATTTTGTAATCTAATTGGGTGGAAGAAGCAAGGATAGAATCGAAGCAAGATCATTCAACAAATACAAGATGACCCTAGTTGATTAGATAAATTTGTATGGAAGAATGATTTGTTATGGTATCATGATCGCCTATATTTATGTAAGAATTCCCAACTCAAATAGAAGGTCCTTTTGGAATTGCACACTTATCCTATAGGAGGACATTTAGGATTCTTGAAAACATACCACGTGATTAAGAAGGATTTTTTCTGGGAAGGTCTTAAAACCGTTGTTCAAAAGTTTGTGTCTGAATGTTTGGTCTGCCAACAAAATAAGGGAGAGACAATTAAGATGCCAAGTCTCCTACAACCATTAGTTATACCAAGTCAACATTGGGAAGAAGTTTTAATGGATTTTATTATAGGTTTAACCAAATATGAAGGAAAGACTATCATCATGGTAGTAGTGGATCGAATAACAAAGTATGCCCATTTTTCTCTCTTGATCATCCTTTTAAAGGTAGTACAATAATCGTGGTATTCACGGAAACAATTCAAAAGCTACACGGAGTCCCCAAGATTATTGTAAGTGACAGAGGTCCAATTTTCACATGAGATTTTTGGACTGAATTATTTTCTTATTTGGGTATTTAATTGGCTCACAACTCATTTTACCATCCTCAATCCAATGGGCAAACTGAGATTGTGAATAAATTTCTAGAAGCATATCTTCATTGCTTTGCATCCCATAAACAAACAAGATGGACCAAGTGGTTTCCCTTGCAAGAATGGTGGTACAACACATGCTTTCATACTTCATAAAAAAATTCCCCATTTTGGCACTTTATGGATATCATCCTCCATCTATCACATTGCCCTTGAAAGGGACTACAAAGGTTCAAGCAGCGGAGGAGCACATAGGGCACCAACAAGAGGTTCTCAAACTATTGAAGGAAAACTTGGTTATGGCACAAAATATGATGAAACAACAAGTAAATCAACATCACGATGAAAGGGAATTTGAAGTGGGGGATTGGTTATTTATGAGGCTACAACCATATAAATAGATTTCCCTCAAGCAAAAAAATAAGGAAAATAAATTAGCACCCAAATATTATGGCCCCCATAAGGTTTTGCAAAGTATTGGAAGAATGTCTTACAAATTGGAGTTGCCTCCATCTTCACGTGTACATCTAGTCTTCCATGTTTCTTACTTAAAGAAGGTAATCGGAAACAAGATGTCAGTCCAAATTATTTTACCAAAGATTAATGATGAAGGAAAAATCATACTAGAACGAGAACAATCCTTGAAGCAAGGATTAGGCAAATGATAAAGCAAGCAATTACTGAGTACCTCGTCAAGTGGAAGAACCTACTTGTGGAAGAGACAAAATGGGAAGATCAGTTCTTCATGAAGAAACACACGTGGTTAGTCAAGTGTTGAGGACAACACTTGTTTGAAGGGCAAGGGCATGTTAAGCCCTAGACAAAGCCCCATGTTAAGTATTAAAGCCCTTATTAAGCCCTAGATATTGAATTATTACATTTCTAGTGTTATATTTGTATGTAGGGTAGAACCCTTCATTATAATTGCACCCTTTGTCTCCTATATATTTACCAAGGAGACCTAGTCTTAGGATCATCATATCTCATCTTGTACATTCAATATATTGTAAAATGAGGTATCCCCCTCAAAGTGGACTATTATTCATTGATTTTTTATCATTCTCAAGGCATTGGTGCATAACAATTTTGCACTATCAAATACATGTTAATTAGGTTGTATAATCTTTGTTTAATGTCTTTATTTTGGCAATGTTTTACATGGAAGTTAAATGTATGTGAAACACTTGCACCAAGTCAAAATTTCTTATATCCTTCCCACATGACAGTTGTTCTTCTTTATATAATAATAATAATAATAATAATCTATTTTTAAATACCGTTGTCAATTGAGACGCACGATGCGTGAGATCTGCTAGGGTTTGCGCTGAAGTCTGCAGCGATGAGCTCTGCTGGAGGAGGAAAGGTGGCTCCTCCCCCTCCGTCCGCTGAAGAAGCTGCCTTCGCCCGCCTGGTGAATGCCCAAGGAAAGAAGAAAGACTCTGTACCACCACCGAAGTTTGTTAAAAAGTTAGATGCCATTCCAGAAATCGCTTTGCCATCGGAGAAGCCTATCCAGTTGGCCGTCTCTTTGGCGGATCGTGCCCTAATAGGACAGTTTACTGGTCTCTGGCCGACTCCCCGTTCCACTGACGCCTGGGTTCAGAATAACTGGAGGCCTCTGATATCCCAAGGAGTCTCTTGCTATGCGATCAGACGAGGGTATTTTCTGTTCGATTTTGTCTCGAAATTCGACAGGGATCTGATTTTCTGGAGTGGTCCTTACTTTATGGGTCCAGAGGGGCTCTATCTGAACAGATGGACCCCTGATTTTGACCCGAATATGGATATCCCCAAAGCGGTACCAGTTTGGGTTCGTTTACCAAACCTCCCCATGCACTGTTGGGGAGAGGAATCTCTCAGAGCCATAGGAAATGGGCTAGGTAAATATATTGATCAAGATGATCCTAAAGGATAGTATTCCTTTGCCCGAATCTGTGTTGAAGTAGATTTGGAGGCAGGTTTACCAGAGGCAATCAAGCTTACGGTTAAAGGATGGCAGCATTACCAGCAACTGGACTACGAACAACTGCCCTTTAAGTGTAGGCACTGCCATGAATATGGGCACTTTCAAAGGCACTGCCCCAAACTACAGGAGCCAGAGGCAGGGAAAGGGTCGGAGGAAGGCTGGAAACAAATGAAGAAACATAAGGCAAATCCAAGAAGAAAGGGCTCTAAGGTCTCTGAACCCCAGGCCAAAGCTCCTCCTTCGAAGGACCCTAAGCCCTCTAAAAATCAGAAGGAAATCCAGATTTCAAAATTCGGGAATAGTTTCACAGCCCTTGAAGAACAAGAACCACCAGACAAGGCGAATGAAGAAGGAGAAATACCTCCACCATCTGCTAATCCTCTGGGTGAAGGATCTCAAGATAAAGGAACCATGAATGTGGAATCCTTAGATGAGCAAGATAAGGAGGACCCTCATGTGGAAATGGCATCTGAAGAAGGATCAGAGGAGGATGATACAGAAGAAGATGACATAGATCAAACGAAGTCGGTTAAGAAAGATAAGAGAGGAAGGAAAACAGACAAAGAAATAAGGGAAGCAGCTACTTACCGAGATAAGCTAGCCAGAGTACAGTCCACTATTGAAAAGCACCTGAATTCCAGAAATACCAGACATAAGGGAAATGCTGCGAGAGGGGCAGCGTCCAATCCAAAAGGTAAATAATGCAGATCGTCTCCTGGAATTGTAGGGGGCTAGGAAGCAAATTGAAAATGTTATCTATGAAAGATCTTATCAGAATATCGATGCCTCATATCCTCCTTATCCAGGAGACAAAAATGGAAGAGCAATCTTTCCTCCAAGTTGCTCATTCATTCTGGTTTAATGCACAATGTATAGCTATCAATTCTCGAGGAGCGTTTGGAGGATTAGCAACGCTTTGGGACCCTTCTAAGGTTGAATTAGTAAGATCGGTAACCAATATTCATTGGATTTTCACTGAAATTCTATTTAAAGAATCTAATCTCCGATTAAGCATTTTTAATGTGTATGCTCCTATCGTTCTCTCCGAGAAGCAATATTCTTGGAACTCCCTAAACGGTCATATGGTAGACTCTCATCTCGACAATTTTATAGTAGCAGGTGATCTTAACATAACCCTTTCCGCCCTTGAAAAAAGAGGAGGAAATGTGATTAGAGATCTGTCTAGGGAGTGGGTGGAAGATCTTATAGCTGATTGGGATCTGGAGGATATTAAGCCTGTTAAAGGGATTTAAACTTGGACAAATAGAAGGCTGGGCCCAGGACATATTGCTGCCCGTCTTGATCGGTTTTTGGTCCAATAGTCCCTTCATCTCCAAGGGATGGACCCTGTCTTTTCTATTATAGCTTTCAACGCCTCTGATCATAAGCCTATAGCGCTCTCCTTTGTCAAAGATAAAAATATGGGGCCTATACCATTTAGATTCAATCCCTCTTGGATTTCTATGGACGGTTTCTATGACATTGTAGCTCTAGCCTGGCACACTAATGTTAGAGGGTCATCTTTCCATGTTTGGGAAGAAAAGCTACGAATCTTGAAAAAATATTTGAAATATTGGGCTAGACAACATAAGATGCCAAAGCAACAAAGGCTTGAAGCTGAGAAGGAATTGGAAGACTTTCATTTCAGATCGGAAGGTTATCTGGACCAACCTACGAAGGATAAAGAATTACTTCTTCACAATAAGCTGCATGATGCTTGCAGACTCGAAGAAAGTTAGTGCAAAAT
>ML802412.1:357225-370625 GCA_009831015.1 Picea engelmannii
CTTCCGCCCTCCTGTCATCTGAAGCAATTGATGAAACACATTCTAGCTCTGCTGCCAAAGTTCTGTGATATTGGATTTTACCATGTTCTTCGTACTCATAATGGAATAGCGGATCAAGCTGCTAATGAAGCCGTCTCCCTAAGCAAGGGATCTCTTAAACTCAATAATGCTCTTAGTCTGTGTCTTTTACCCTGAGCGCACTGCCTCAAATGATCTCAGGAGTGATCTGAGCTCTCTGGGGGGAGAGTTGAACGTGGAATGGATACTGTTCAGGTGGAATCTGTTAATACATTTGCATAGGTTGCTGAGTAAGGGATCGAGCGATTATTGGGCATCCACCGAAGGCTTAGGATCCTCCTCTCAGGACTCATGGGCAGGAACGGAGGACGGGATTACAACTATCCGTAGAAGGGTTCGTCGCCTTGGCCAAACTCTTCAGAAGCTAGATGAGAGTGAGGGAAATCGACTGGAGGAGAATGAAACTAGGATGTCTGAGAAAATAGAAATTCTACAAGCCAGGATCCACAAGGAAGAGACTGAGGTGCGTAAGCTATATGAAGGGCAACATAGGTACAAGGGAGATCAGATGACGACATCTGTTGTTGTTAATTAAGTTGCTCGGGCTCTGGATTCCTGCGTTTGGTTGCTGTTTGGTGTTAACTCCAGCGCAAGACTGTTTAAGCCTGATTTGCCAATACAGGCTGTTAGTTTTTTGGTTCTAGGAAAGATCTGCTTTATTTTCAAGCTTTTAAGATGTAAACCTTATGTGGCTCAGCCACTGTTTTTTATTAAATAAAAAACCTACTCGTTATTGTTAAAAAAAATAATAATAATCTATTTTTAAGGTCATAGCCAAGCCAAACACCAAATGAGTGTATGAGACCCCCTTGTTTGTGGGACAAGGAACCCCCTTCGCATGGCGATTTGACTGCTAAAGTCTACGTAGGTATACATACACTACCCCCTTTGGATTTGAACCTGTGACCTCGAAGGAGAAAACACATGTTCTTAATCATTAAACCGATATACTCATTGTACAACAGTGTGGCGTTGCGAAACTAATTCAGTTGTGATTTTTCATTGAACATATATATTCATATCACTAGTTAAATTCAAAATGTTAAATGAGAAAAGTTTGGGATGCTTGGCCATGTTTTTTGAAGGAGCCACAATAAATGGGACTGATTCTATCCTAAAGCCTTAAAAAAATTGAAAGAAGTGAAGTTTTTCCATTATTGGTTTCAATGGAAACAATGTTGACATTGAGGATGAAGTACTCTTCTTTATTGATGATGTACTCTTCTTTATTGATGATGAATGGAAAATTCCATTCCCTACAAGATTAGAAGAAACAATTGCAAATAAATTTTGAGAAATTCCATTCATGATATATGGATTACAATAGTGAAGAGTTATAAATAATTGACCTTTTGTGATAGAACTATGATAGTTTGATGAATAGATATGGTTATTATCTAATGATGCTAATGATTATTTGTCGATCAAAACACATGATAATTATTATTTTAATAAAAAAAGAGAAGAAAAATATATGATAATTATTGTTTTAATAAAGGAAAGGATAAAAGGAAAAAAGGAATAATTGTTTATTCATAAATGATGCCTATTTAGGTAGAAATAAAATCTAAGCGTCAAATTTTCGATGGTGGGTCCTTTCTACATAAACCAATGAAATGTTCCTTTACTCAGTTAAAAACCGTTGTCTTCTGATCGATATTTCATTTAACTTGTATACATGTTTAATAATTAAGAAGTAAGCCAGCTAAAAAGGCAATTGAGAAGTAAGTTTTTTTTATTTTCCTATAAAAGAGAATTGAGGTAAAGATGAAGAAGAGAGGACATGCATTTCTACAACACTATTGAAATTTTCTCTCATTTAATATTTTCTAATCAAATATAACAAACATTGTAATGACAAGATGGCTTACACAATGAAATTAATCCTCCCCGTGTAAAGTATATCGATATATGAAACAATGAAATTAATGTTCCCCGTGGAGGCTAAGGATATCGAGCTTGTATTGGGGAAGAGATCCCATTTAGTCTAGATTATGTAGGTATCCCATTTAGTTGTGCACATTTCCATTGTTATGGACATCTTATTAATGATTATAAACTTAAGTTTCATAAAAGATTATGGACGAAAATCTCACAAGATTGAGGCAATTTGTTCCAAGGGAGAGAATGGGTCGAGAATGGGTCAATTGTTAAGATTTGTGGGGGTTAAGATTTGTGGGGGAGAGTAGAAGATCCGGGGAAATCTCATATGTTGGGTTGGTATCAAGTATAATGGATCTAAATATGGGCTTATCATCAAATTGTATTATGGGTGATTGTTTGCTAGAAGCTAAGCAATTGTTGGTTGTTTCGAATACCCTAAACCTAGAAGTAGTAGATGGTGAACCATATTTGCTAAAGACCTCCTCATTTATAGTTTTAGAAGATCTAAAAAAGGGTCAAGTATTGTTCTCTCTATGCTTTAATGATCTTTTGAGTTTAAATGAAGGGTTAGAGTTAAAGGATGTTCAAGGTTTGAGTGAGATGGCTTGATATATAATGGGTATGATTTTGTCTTTTGAATGAGCTTGGAGAGGTTCCAAGAGTTGTAGGGGTGATTTCAAGGGTTTGAAAGAAGGGACTATAGATGGTTATGGTATTGAGATGGGAATCATTGAATTGAAGAAGTTTGTGCTTTATATTGAAGGGGTTCCTCTTTTGGGTGACGATTGTCCGTTGGTTCAAAATGCAATAGAACGAGAGTTAAACAATCTAAAGACCACTTCATTCCAACCAATAGTATCATGTATCAACCTAGTTATGAAGATAATGGGAGGGCTCTCTGTTAAGGATTCTAACAATTTCTCCTTATGGAATTATGTGGCATTGGACAAGGATCAATGAACAAGGTGAATTTTTTGAGAAATGGTGGTGGGGGGAATAATAGGTTTTCATGGAGGAGAAAGGTATTTGATTAGCAGTAGGTGGAAGGAATATGGTAAATGGGTCGGTAGGGAAGAATGTTAAAGTGGCTTTGATAAAATTTGATAAATGATAAAGAATGATAAATTTTGTATGGTAGATCATAATATCATTCTCTTAGATAAGGAGGTAAGGGGATCACAAATCCTGGAGCCTATTTCGATCTAGTCCATGGTATGCTCTAACGTGTTATCCACTCATTCTTCTTTGATAGTGCTTATTGAAAATTCCTCTTTTAATTTCTATATAGATGATTGGCTTTCCCTATATGTTTATAAAAGTAATTATAGCATGAAGTCTAGGGTTGAGATACCTAGTGAGGAGGTTCTGAGAATGCATTGTGATCCTTCTTTGGGAAATGGTAAGGTTCTTCCATCGATTTCATCTCTAGTAGAGGAAAAATACTTACTCGGTATTGGGGAAGGGTTTAAATGGCCCTAGCTCCTATATATATCTTAGTTATGGAGAGTGTTTTATGAAGTTGACTCTTTCAGATATCATCTTAGATCTAGGAAGGGATCCAAGGAGATATTCGAGGAAGGAGTTTCGAGAGGATTAAGTAAGGATGTTGGGAAGGAACCATAATTTAGGGATAGAAAGTCTCGCATCTCACTTATTTAGAATAAGGAAATGAAGGAAGTTATTGAGGGGAAACAAAAACCTTTGGAGGGTGGCCTTTGAGTAGGGTATAGCCCCGTGAAGATGTCCTAATGATCATTATGTCCTTGAACATCGGGGGTTTGGAAAAATCATCTTATAAATTTGCCTTAAAAAGACTTGTGGATCTCCTCAAGCCATATATCATTCTAATCCAATAAATTATGGGAGAGGGAAAAACATTTATGGATGAATTTAAAATTTCATGGAAGAAGTGAGATCTTTAGGCTTGTATTGGATAAGGTGTTTAGGTGGTTAGAGGATTGGGTATAGATCCAAATCTCTCCAATTGACTCACTTAGTGTTTCTACATTCAAGGATTGGAGTCTTTTTTTGTTCATTAGATAAAGGGAAATCATTTAATACAGTCAATGTTTATGGTCCATATGAGAAAAGGATTCCATTCTTGGATGATCCATTGGACTAGGGTTTTTTTAAAGCTAAAAAGCTAATTATAGATGGAGATTTAAATATTACAACTAAACAGGTTGAAAAATGGGGGATTTTAGTAATGGAGGATCCTTTCATTGATTATTTTCTTCAAAAGATCGAATATGCTAGATTGGTCAATGTGGAGGCTTTCAAGCTCTCTCCAACCTTGAGAAATTTGAGGATCAGGGAGAAGAAAATTTCTAAGAGGCTTGATCGATTTCTAGTGTATGAACTAGTCATGGTTGATCATGAATGAATCGAGACTTGGGTAGAGGTGCAAGATACTCTAATCATCTACTAATTCTCTTTCACACCGAGAAGGAATGGAAAAAAAAAACATTTATCTCTTTTAAATTTAATGCAATCTGGTTAAAAGATGAGGAGTTTACAAATCTAGTAAATTCTGAATGGGTAAGATTTGATCCCTATTGAAGGGAACCGATTATTCTTCAATTAGTAGGGAATGCCAAAAAGGTTAAAATAATCATTTTAAAAATGGGCCTATAATTAAAGATGCAAAGAAGAGTGGGCTCTCATTTTAGTGAAGAAGGAAATCGTTGAGATCTATTCCCAAGGCTTTGTCTCAAGTTTGTTGGATTCCAATAGGAGAAGATTGAACACTCTAGAAAATAATAAGAGGACATTGCTAGAAGAAAAATAAGCCTTATGGAGGTTAAAGAGCATAGCTCTTTGGCTAGCTAAAAGGGATGAGAATACAATATTTTTCCATAACTCTACCAACCATGAGAAAAATATAAATACAATATGGGAAATGAAAAACACTTATGGTAGTAGGATAATTCCTTTAAGAATTTAGCTACCATGGGGGTTTCTCATTTTAGGATATTAGATAATTAAGAACCACATAGAATCAATATTGTTAAAACAATGAAGATCGCATCCTTTTTCATCGCTTTGCAAGGGAGGAGGAAAAATAACAACTAACAGAGGTAGTTTGAAAGGAAGAATTAAAGGCTACATTGTACTCCTTTCAAAAGGATAAGAGCCCATGGTTTCACAGGTGGAATATAGAGTTATTTACAACGTTTTATGATTTGTTGGAAGAGGAGATATTGAGGGTTGTGGAAGATACCACAAGAATATGAAAGAGCTTGGAGCATTCAATACTATGTTTACCTCGTTAATCCAAAAGAAGGGAAACCATAGATCAATTGATGATTTTAAGGTCATTTCCTTATTTGCTTGTATCTATAATATTATTTCCAAACTTATATATGTTGGGGTGAAGAAGATATTCTCAAAGTTAATATTTTTTGAAAATTTTGGCTCCCTGAATTGTAAACAAATTCATGATGCTATAGGTATATCCTAGGAGGGCATGCACACTATAAAAACCGAGAAAACTATAGAAATGGTCACGAATCTAGATTTATCCAAGGCCTATGATAGATCTTCTTGAAATTTATTATGCTTCATATTAGATTTTGTGTCCAAACGGTTAATTAGATCTTGGGGTGTTTGTTCTCAATCCCATTTATTGTTTTAATTAATGGCTTGAAATCAAGGTTTTTTAAGCCTGTGACAAGTCTAAACCAACGATGCCCCCTAATGTCTCTCTTGTTTCTAATTATTGTTGAAGTATTAAGCAAATTAGTTATAGATTGAACCAGGAAGGTGCTTTTATCTGAAACATTTTCTTTTTTGCAATGGTACTAGATGAGAGTAACTTAAAGTAAAGGAAGTTCTTGACTTGTATTGCACACTGCAGGTATGGAAATTAACATGCATAAATACTTGATCTCCTTGGTCATATTTAATGGTGTGGAGGAGGACAATGTTATAAGGACCATGCATATATTTCTTTTTAGGTGGAAAATTTTCAAGCAAGGTTCAAGTATCTGGATTTTCACTTGAAACCAAATGATTATAGGACAATTGACCACAAGTGGCTAGTTAAAAAATTGAATAGAGGACTATGCAGTGGTGTAATCATTGGCTTTCCTTCCGTGGCTAATTGACCTTAGTCAAGTTAGTACTGGAAGGAAACCAACTTTACTAGTGTTCTATAAATTTCATTCCCAAAGGGGTCTTGGACTTATTTAGAAGGAGGTGCTTTATGTTCCTTTGGACTAGGAAGAGATAGAAGGAAGGAATCCCTTTACTGAAATGGCAGTTGTTGGGAAAACCCACAGATGAAGGTGGTTGAGGGATTAGAATGTTCAGGTTTTTTGTAAGATCTTCGCAACACAAATCCTATGGAGGATTTATATCAAACTCACAGATGTTGAGGCAAGCAATAGTTCAAAAGTGCATTGACATTCTCTCCTTATAAAAGTGGGTTTTGATGGATGATGGATCCTTTCAAATTGCTCTATGTTTTGGAAGGATTTGGATTTGGATTTTCCTATGGAGGGAAATTGGCTTGTATGGAAAGTAGGGAACGAGGACAAAGTTAGAATTGGAGTAGATTCGTAGGTGGGGATTGAGGTCTTGTATAGACTATCCCAAGGCTTTGATTGGAACATTTCAAAATCAAGGTATTTGTCCCTTAAGCTAAGTAGTCGATACCACAACATCTACATTTTAAAAACAAGGGTGGAAAAATGAAAAAGAGATATCCTGTTAGATATAATATATAGGGATGTAGGACGTTTATGTCAGTCAAATGAAGAAATGTCATATCAAACTAAAAGTCAAGGATGACTCCATGGTTTGGTCTTGGAACCCAATTAAGGGTGCTTATACTTTGAGATTGGGTTATAAAATCGTGTGAAAAAATTATAACCAACATGACAAGGTCTGGTGGTGGAAGTCACCTTGGGAGGTCAAGGCCTCATTAGAAGGAAAAGTTTATATGTGGTTGGTTCTTTGGAACAAAGTCTTGACCTTAGACGTGCTTCAAAAATGTAGTAGAAATGGTTTGCAGAGGTGTACCTTATGCAAATAAGAAAGTGAATATATTGGTCATTTATTACATGCTTGTACTTATGCTATGAGAGTGTGTATAGAGATGGAATTACAGACAAGCTCTAGGGGGGTTGGTAAGGCCACACAGTGGAAGAGGCACTAAAAAACTAGTTTCAAAATAAAGAATTGAAAATTTTCAGAGATCTTCCTTTCATGTTTGTATGGGGAATTTGGCTAGCACATAATTTGGATATCTTTCAAGATAGATACATCCCATCCTTTTAATGTACATCCGAGATCCATGCAATCTTCTAAATTTTAAAATTTACCCAAAACCACATAAGAATGGAATTCTAAATCATCCTCAAATTGGCAAATCTCTTTCTCAATGTTATTTTGATGGAGCTAGTGAAGCATTGGGATATGTATGTGGTGTTGCTCGCTCCTTTTATATCATTGGAAATCATTACTTTGTATTTGAAGCAATTCTTTATAAGGACTCTAACATTCTTTTAGCGTTGTTGGCTTTGAAGCTTTTCCTGAAACCGACAGGGACCAAGGTAGATCTCAACTACAACTTTATGGTTAATCATAGGTGATTATAAATTGGACTTAAGGTAGCTACAATTTTGGGAATTTTCAATTTCAACGAATTTTGGAAAATGGTAAGGAATGGCATCTATGTAGACTCACATATCCTTGCATCATATAATTTGAGAGCTAAATTCTTTGGCATAGATATTTTCAAAAGATGTCTTGTTGATGGGAGTGAATATTGTTTATATCATAGAGTTTCAAGTAGGCAACATACAAGTTTCAACTTAGCATCTTGTTGATGTTTAAATACTCCCTTAAACCAGTACGCATGTTCGCATGCGCAATACCTGTCGTCCTCTTTAACCCGCACGGTAATATTTCGCTTCGTCTGTTATTAATTCATGAAGACAACCTGCGTAAATATCATGGAGTTTGACTGAAATATCAATCCATGTGCGTACTGGGTAGTCTGTGAATCAGATGCTTTTGACAGGTGAGACAGGTGATACAGTCGATGGGCTATTTTACTGCAACCTTCCATCCGTATATGAAATTATTTCATCCAATACATTGCATGTTTCGTTGGATTTGGGTATGACTTGACATGGTTTTAAATCCTTAGAATAGTGAAACCCTGAACCTACGGATTCTTACATGAGAGTTTTAACCACCGTGTCTAAATACAAACCCGCCACCTGGATGAAATATTTATTACAATTGCATTGGAAGGAGTGAAGGCCGTGATAAGACTTTAAATTCTTTGGCCAATAAGATATGAGATAAATCACATTTAAAATTTAACTGAAAATATTATTTATCAAAACTTTGGTAAAACTTTAGTAAAATGGATACATATTTTATGGTCAACCATTGATTAATAGTTAGTCAACACTAACTCAATGCTATATACCATGCCTATCAGCATGTATAATAAGTGTTATAGGTAGCATAGTAGCATGGTTTATATTGTTGTTTATAAACATGGAAAAAATTATATCCTTTTTTCTAATTTTGTGTCTCTATTAATGTGTAGTTCATGATGATAATAGGTGAATCATGTAGAGGCTCTCCCTTTTGTATTGTTCTATCTATGAACACTATTGATTTGTAAAATTTAGCTTTGTCACAAAAATTTGATGAGAACTGATGACAATTTAGCTCAATTTAAAAGTTAATCCTTATTTGAGAGTACATGACCTCTATTGACCTACAATTATTGATGAGAACATGTACAATCATAAATATGTATCCTTATTTAATGACGTGGACTGGAATATTTTGTGTCTGTGATGTATTGGCTTTGTCATAGAATATGACAAGAATTAGTAGGAGATAGGTTAGGCCTAGAAGGTGATTAGTGTTTTTGGTTTTCACGAAGCTCTACATGCATTTATATAATGTACTTGGTTTATTACACTAATAAAACATCACATCTCTTTTCCAAGGAGAAAAAGATTGAAGAGGGGAGAGATGAGGTTTTATAGTTGTATAAATAATTCCAAGATGCATATCATAGTTGTATTTGACCTCTTATTCTCATGCATGATTAAAGATGGTATGTTGGGTTGATGAGTTATTATTCCCACACCAAGGTTTGGTTCCCCTAAGTGACTTGCTTGCCCCTCGTGGATCAACACACCCTTATAAGAGCATCGTTGAATAGGGAAAGTGAATATGTTTGTTAGGTCACGATGGAGGTCACATGACATTAAGTGAAAAATAGTGTCCCACTTCTTGATAGGTGAATACTTGACACATCGAGAATAAAAATGATCCAAATTATCTTGAGAACGATATGAAGGTAGAAATATAACAAAAATATAACAAGGAAATACACAAATATATGGTAAGAAACACAATAATACAGTAAAGCTCAGATTATATTAATGATTGTTTGAAATACAAAAGACTGTAAAATGCAAAATCACACAAGCTACCTAGAATGGTGGTAGCTTATCTTCGAGGAGGGATGTGTCGGCTACGCTCATTCGCAAGAAGCCAATTACAATGAGGCTCCAAAGACCTTTTCAACTTAAAGCAGAAATGAGAAAACCCTAAAGATCCAAAACCCTAACCCCTAGAGATGAAACACCAAAAGGTTTGTGGGCCCTGATGGGGGTAGTTGATACGCCAACTTCCTGGGGGCATAACTTTTGCATACAATTTTTTTTTGGGGCACACATTACCTCGTCGGAAAGGTCTAGCCAGGGACAACATATTCCATTCATCCTAGAATCTACTTTTACCTACGTGGTAGGCGTTGTCGAGCCCCAAAAACATTGTTTAGGGCCTCAAAATGACCCTAGAAGTTTGGGACCCGAAAAACTACCAAGATGGAAAACTGTAAATTGAGCTAGTGGAATAGGTGGGTGGTCACCAATGTCCACCTAGATCAATAAAGGAAGAATCCTTGATAATTTTTTCACATGCCTGGATTCACATCATGGAATCCGCAAAATGGGGAGAGGAGGTCAAGCAAAGATACATATGTCTAACAACCAATATGTTGGTAAGAGATGCCATGACCACTCAAGCCCTCAATAAATTTTATTTATATACGAGGACTTTATTTTTCTAAATGATCTATTTAAGTTTTCACTTCAATGTGTCGAACCTATATTAAAAGAAAGACATGTTTTCTCTTTAGGGCAACATAGATGAATTATTAGAATTTTATTATTCAAATTTCTCCTTAAGGTAGAGGTGATTGAGAGGGTACTTTGAATATTCAAAGATTCCTAAAAGCAAAGTTCTCAGAAAATTATGATAATAAAAAAACAATCAACATCAAACTCTTAAGTTATGGTAAATGCATAAGCATAGAATAAGTAGAATGTCATGTTTAAACACATCCAAATAAAATAAAAAATACTCATTTTATATGTGCAAATATGTACACTATTTAAATCATTTTTTCATTGTAGTAAGTATAACATATTACTATAGTGATTTCCACATAAATGAAAAAAAAAGTATAAACATAAAAATACTAATTAAACTTGACTCAATTAAAATAAACTCCCACCAATATATTATTAAACCACAATCCAATTGCTAATAAAGTTATATATTTTACACAAAGTTTATCATTGTGTTCCTTATAATCACATATGCATGATTGTGCCCTATATGCAACTAGGGTCATGCCCATGTAATTTCAACACTAAGCAACTAGGGTCATATAATCAAGGCAACATCAACACTTCTTCGTTACCTTATTATCCTCACAAAATGACCCTATACATATATGTTTAAAGTAGGCATGGCATGTATTTGAATCCTTAGTCACATTTTCTAAAATACTCACGAACTTAGAAAAATAAACTCATTTATGTCCTCGTGAAAAGCAACTTTGAAGTCATTTACATTGCATTTGAAATATCTTTCAAATTTGAAATTCAATATCCTTTGAAATTTTGCAACTTCCGAATAGTGTTAACATTTTTCTTGGAATTTGCAAATTGATGATTTTTTCAACTTTTGTGTAGCTTGCATCTTCTTTTTTTTTTTTCAAATCTATAATTTAATATTTGTGTTCCTCACAAGCGAATCCAACAAGATCATGAAATAGCATCCCTTCCAACTTTTCTTTCACCTTCTTTAGTTTCTTCTCTTTCTTAATAATTTTTTCATAAGCCCACTTGGAGGTTGCTTCCTTTACATTTTTTAGATTTAATTCAATCTGCACCGATAGAGACTCTCTTCGATCTCTATTAAAACAAACCTATTGGGGTTATATTACCTCAACAAAATCAAGATCCTTCTTATGTGTTGAACTTGAAAGGGTTTGGAGGATTTTTCTTTGTTTCTTGCAATTTCTATAAAGATTCTAGGAAAGTGGTTTGATTCCCCATCTCATCCTATTGCTTAATCTTTCATAAATCATTCATCAACCCTTCTAATACCCAAAACATATCTAGTAATTATAGACTCTTTTCCAACCGATCTTTTGTGTTCCTCCACATCGGTCTGATTTTTATACGAGCCACATCATTAACCCAAACTTCTCGAATTTTTGAACAAAATAATTTGAGAATCGATCTACTGAATAATTTTCTCTCTAAACCTATGAAAACCCAATAGAGAAATTCATATCACCACCCCCAATGACTTGATTATTCCAAAGGAGGTTCATGTTCAAAAACTTATCCCAAAAATAATAAAGTTACCAGCCTAATGAGAACTCTCTAGAGTTATCATTTTTTAGAGGCCGCATTTATTAGTTGCTTTTACCCCCAAATAAAAAAGTGGCACTGCCGATATAACTCTTTTTTGGGGGGTGATTAAAAATATGACTTATTTGATATCGCAGCTTTGACAATAAGACAAAAAACTTAAAATTCACCCTAGAATTAAAAAGTATTGCCACTAGTAGCACCAATTTTATTTTTGGAGTTAAAATTACAACTTGATTGAAATCATGGCCCAATAACTTGTACTATTGCAATTAAAAAACCGTTACTTGATCCTTTCTTATTAAAAAAAAAAAAATGGAGGGAAAAAATCTCCCTCACCCCCAAAAAAAAACAAAATTAAAAAAAAAATCACAAAAATAAAAAACAAAAAACTAAAAAAAAACACCAAAAAAAAACTAAGAACACAACAAAACAAATTAAAAACTAAAACATAAAATTTAAAATTTTAGTTTTATAAAAAAAAACTACATTAAAAATATACAAAATATTATGTTTAAAAAATAAACTTAAAAAGAAAAACAATTAAAAATTAAATAAACAAACATTAAAAAACAATTAAAAAAACAAAAACAAAAAATTAAAAACTCTTACTCAAATTCTCATATCTAGAAGACAGTGAAGAAAAACTTTGTTATCCTTAAAAAAAAACATATTGTGGAAGAGTACCATTAACCAACTTACCTCTAGGTGCTATGTGTAGAAAGGCACTTGAATCCAACAACGAGCACTTTCCACCCGACTGTAGAGTCATTAAGGCTCCGTCAGTACGATGCTTGATGGACATGGATGAAGTATGGCCATCCCGCCGCCACCACATATTCTGCTTGCAAAAACTTCTGATGACCTCATCCAATTTTTATGTCATCCTCCCTCAAGCAAACATCGTTAACCCACTGAGTAACAAATATTAGCAGGATCTATTCATATAGTTCTATTAAAAATGGGGATTAATAAAAATAGTAAATGATTAATTAATAAATGTTATCGCAATCTATTTAAAATTTTTTATTAAAAATGGAGACGAATAAGAAATAAAAATAGTAAATGATTTATCAATAAATATTATCACAGTTTGTTCTATTAAAAATGAAAATTAACCAAAAATATGTTAGACAATTCTTTTATCCATCCGTCACTATGATAGATACTTTTATCCATCCGTCACTCTGATAGATACGAGGTTAATATAATTTTTTTATTATAATATCTTTTATTTTTGGATGCTTTGTTATGATTTTATAAACAATTTTTCACCAAAAATAAATAAATAAAATTATGTTTGTATAATAAATATAATTTTTTAATATAAGTTAATATACAGTGATGGAACCCAAAGGGGTTGGATCTAATGGTGGAAAACGAGGAGTTTTTCACCATTGGGCAAGGTTCAATTCTCATGAGGGCTTTACCTGGAGCCATGGGGACACCTTGAGGTAGTGGTCGAACGTGTGGTTGCACCCAGAGATATCATATTAAATGGTATCGTGACCCGTGCACACATAAGTGGATCAAAACCCACCCCCATGTCCTTCAAATTTTTAGTCCCCGAGGTGTAGGACAGTCGGTGATAGAGAGTGTTGTTAAGCCACTCCGTGTTGAAAGGTCACCGGTTCGAAACCTGCGGGGACAAAAAATCCAACCATGTTAAGGGTTGGTGTGGCTTAGGCCAGGTGCGATCCCCGGGTGATTTTGATGGCTTAGATGCCCCTG
>ML802412.1:372470-395077 GCA_009831015.1 Picea engelmannii
ACCTGGTAGCATTTTCTAATGCTTGTCATAACATAGGGGATAACGATAACAATACTTCCATGTGTTTATTCATCAATTCTCTTGAAGGGAAAGATGCAACATATTTTTTTGATCTCTCACCCAAAATCCTTTCAACTTGGGAAGAATTGGTCTATTTGTTTAAGTCCACTTGTGGACAACCCAAGAGTCCAGTTGATCAGTTAAGGGAATACAACAATATTGCCTATAAAGATGGTGAAACCATTCAGTCTTTTAACCTTCGTTTCACCAAACTATGTAATCAAATTCTTGAACTAATTTGTCCTCAAAATCAAGTTGCATTCATGCATTATTATAATTATTTATATTCTCCTTATCGTCATAGACTTGAAGAAAAGGTTATTGGCAATCTTGTTTCCTCCCTTTAGATTTCCTTAGAATATGAAGAACAACTTGAAAGAACGGGTCTTCCTAAGGGAGACTTGGTCAAGCAAATAAACACGTATGTCATTCTACAACTCATGCAAGATATGAATAATAGGATGATATCCTACGAACGAAAATGAATTTCCTCTTCCTCTTCCCTTGTGGCTTCTTCTTCTTCCCTAACACCTTTTAGAAATACTAATGAAAGCAATTTTTAGCCAAAGGCCATAATGACTCGCACTTGGTGTAACTTCTGTGAAGAAAATCATGATGATAACACCTACGAAGTTAAAAGAAATGCTAGAGATAAGATCTTTGGAAAAAGGCCTGATACCACGATCGTTATTTTAGATTGGGTTGAACCAGAGGATGTTATGGTGGTCAATACCAAGAATAAATCTTACACTTCCAAGAGAAGATTTGATCGTCCCCACACTTCTTCTACCCCAATCTCATCTTCTCAAAGTGATGATATACAAACTGTCAGAACTTCAAGTGATCAAGGAGTATCTTCTCCTCTTCCCTCTTCTAAGTACAATATCCTTAACCAATTGGCTAATATCAAAGCTGAGGCTACCCTTTTGGACATGGTTGTCGTCCCAAAACAACATAAGCATCTTAAGGACTTTATGGAAGGTAAGATTTCCACCATAGCCAATCTATTTGAAGAGTCAAAGGAAGAAGATTCAATTGTAAATAGGATAGGTGTAAATAATTTTAGGAATGATCCAGAATCAGATCCAGAAGCCTGACAGGGCTTAAAAATGCTCAAAAACGAAAGTGCTCAGAATCTGTCGAAACCAGTGCCATTGCGTCCGTCTCGTCTTCCTGATTCCGACCATATATTTACTTCGTCAAACGAGCTTCGTATGCGAAAGATATCACGTTCTATTCGAAAACCCAAACATGCAAAAACAAAGGGGGATGACTGTACAGTCCGTACAGTGCCACGTGGCATGCTGACTGTACAGGCCATACAAATGACGTGTAAACTCTTGGAGGTGACACGTGGCAGGTCGATGTGGCGTATGGGCAGACAGTTGGACCAATCCATGGGTGACACGTGTCACCACTGTAAGGGTGACACGTGGCACGGGATGACGTCAGCAGGTGACCGAGCAAGTACGGTGGCAGGATGAGGTGGCAGGTTGACAGGGCAGTACGGTAACAAGTGGCAGGCACGTGGACGAGTCAGCGATTGACACTTGGCAGATTTTGGTTGCTTGTTGATGTGCCACGTGGCCCAGTCATGGGCTGCCACATGGCACCCTGTGGTTGGTTCGTCGGTTATGTAAAATTTTGTGGTTTCGCCGAGGGTCAAACCCGTGACCTCCCCTCCGGACTGTGGACTGGCAGGGCCGAGCTAACCACCCGCCCCACGGGTGATTCTTAATAGTTATGTGGCACATATTTTATTTGAATTAAAATGAAGTTTTCGTCGGCGGGGGACAGGGCTGGGGCTTAGCCCAGCCCACGATTCAATACATGTTACCACATGACCACGGCGGGGAGTTCATGGATAGGGCCTGGCCCTTGGTTCTGGGCGGTCGCATATGACCCGGACCATACACCAAAAAGGGCGCGCGATTATGGCAGCTAGCCACCGGTCATGTACACACGCCCGATGACCAGGAGCGAGCCGGGGACAGGGGGCCAATGCTTAGCCTTTGGGCTAGCGCTTGCCCAAATATAGCCCATGTGATCGCGAATAAGGGGGAACGTGCTAGACGAAGGGGGATTATGCCCAAATTTATATGCCAAGTGGGTTTTGTTATAATGTTTTGGGATTTTTAATGATATTATGCCTGATTTTAATTGATTTTCTCCATTTTTGGGAGATATTGGGCATTTTTAGAGCCCAAATTTTGGGAGGAAGTTGGGGATGGATAACCAACTTCAGATCTATATAAACCAGGCTTGTTTGAGTCCATGGAGGACAGAAAAAGTAGAGTTATGTTGAAGGGAAGCCAAGCCAAAGCCATTTTTATGCAGGGAAGCTATTGAGGAGCAGACACTTGCGGGTCATTTCTGGGAGCTACGGATGTCCATTTTGCGTGTCGTTTCCTTTGCAGGGTTCTTGAGATCTGGAAGAAAATGACCAGATTAGTCTTGTAGCCAATTGGCACTGCTGCGATGTACTTTTGAGCTTTTGAACAAAAATAAAGAAGCCTCCCCCACTGAGACAAAGGCCCGGAGACGTAGGCAAAAGTTGTGTCGAACTCCGTTATCAATTCTCGTGTTATGGTTTGTTGTCTATTATTTCATTTTAGATCTACATATGTGTATATGGCTGTCATAATTCGTCTTCTTTCCTAATTCTTTCACTGAGTTTCTCAAATGGTTAATTAACACATGCAAAATTAAAACTCAACCATAGTCATTAAAAGGTCCTATGGATCAAGGAACCCCATAAAAAATCCCCCTTTCTATATTTCAATAAAAACCATGCATAAAATAGCTCACTATTGCCTAATTGATGGCGGATCTAGTCCAAGTGTGATGTCTAAAATTATCATGGAAGAGCTTGGCTTATATTGTACCAACGAAAATTCTAGAAGCATGCTCTCTTATAATAATTTGCAGCAATCAACTATAGGTGAAATCAAGGATGTAACCCTAGTTTTGTGTGCACATCCCGAGATAAGGACAACTCTCAATATCCAAGTAATTGACATGTCAGTGAATAACTACTCAATTATTTTGGGAAAGGACTGGCAAGCCTTAACTGGTGGATACCTTTCACTTGATGGTACACACTTATCCGTCCCTTGAAACATAAAGAACATTACAGTTCTTAGGGAAGGAATAATTTCACCTTATATAGAGAGTGTTCCCCAGCCCAATGTAAATTATCTCGAAGAATATTTAGGGGTGTACTCTATATTTGTTGATGAAGGTGACACTATACTTGAACAAATTGATTTTGATGATGGCATGTGGCACATGCATTTCGATGGCTTATGTTCTAACAAAGGTAATGGAGCTGGCATCATTCTATATTCCCCTATAGGCAAAATTCACAATTTCTCTTATAGGTTGGAATTTTCTTGTACAAACAATGTTGTTGAGTTTGAGGCCTTACTGTTGGGAATTGAAAATGCATATAACCTTGGTTGTGGCCACCTTATAGTGTTTGGTGATTCTGAACTTATTGTGAGTTACCTTGTACGAAAGATTTATGTACCAAACAATAAGTTGCTTAAGCGTTATACCCAAGTTGTTTGGATGTTGATTTCAAATCTATTATCATTTAACATCACTCATGTTAAAAGGGAACCTAATTCAATGGCCGGTAGATTATTTGTTTTTGCAGTTCCCCCTACTAGACACCTTTTACCTCAAAGACCTGATTGTACGTTCCAATCTCTATACCGTCCTCACCTCCCCGAAAACATAGAATCATGGCAAGTTTTCCCTAGTGACAAAGGCATTTGTGTTTTCATACAAAATGAACCTTTTAAATGTAAATTTGGAATTTTGGAATTTAGATTTTGTTTATGATAATAAAGGTTTGTACCTAGAAATTGATCCTTCTTGACTCTAGAGTTAAAATGGATATATACTTGTATATATTGTTTTATATTAATATTAATAAATAAAATATAAAGTAAAATTAATGATATCTATCCTATAATATTAATATTAAATATTGTATTCATTATTAATATGTGATAATGTTTTGTTAAATTTTATTCAATTAATTATTCATATTTATTTTCATTTTTCATTTTTCATTTTTCATGTCCCGAGTGTTCCGTGATATACATCTTGCACCCAACACTTTTGTCGTATACATTTTGCACCCAACAATAATTTAACACCGAGATTATACAAACCCAACAACTCGAATATGCAATTACAGTAATTTCTTAAATTTCAGTTGAAGTAAACTTGATTAAAAAATGTGCCCTGTTAAAAACCAAGGTAGGGCATTTACAATACTTCTTTAAATACTATTAAATTTATATAACCTGCTTACTTTTAAAAACATAAGTAAATCAGTCCACCATGCTCCCACACGTTCATGCCACACTTTGATGCACATATCATGTCTTAAAGGCATGCTATGTCATGTTAAATGCATTAGGGTTGGAGACATTGGACTTACCGAAAGTATACATTCCATTAGTGTCCAATTTTCCTATGAAACTATAGTTTTCATAGCTTATGAAGCAGATAAAATCCCAAGTTCTACCGCCAATGACATTCTCACATTTTGTGGGACGATAATTGTTGCATCTTGTGATACATAACAATAGGTCCAACTGCGGATGCAGGAAACCAACCTTGCAAAGTTGAAGCAAACAAGGGCGTAGTATCTCAACCCTGCAAACTGAAAGAACAGGTCTAACTGCCCAAATTCACATCAGACAAGATTTTATCCAAAAATCGGAGGAAAATGTATTGTAACATGCCTGTTAAGTATCGATATACATATGTTGTTTACTGGTTCGTTGGTTGTTGCTTGTTCGTTGGTTCGTCGATTGCTGGTTGTTTTTGTTTGGCTCAAGTTTACAATTTGAACAATGAACCAAACATAAAAAAACAACGCAAATAAATAACACTATAAATTTGTTGAGCACAAAGACCGATTTGAACCTATTCATGGTGTGCATCCTACAAGCTTCTCATAAGCAGAAGATGTTCTGCAAAATAGAAAGGACATGACAAAGGCAACAAGTCGATGGAGTTTTTTGACCCACAGAATAAAAGTATTCCGTGGTACCACCTTGGCGGATGGTTCCCTGTTGTGATAACTCCAAATTCGTTTTCTAAACCCCTTTGCATTGCAATTTTGGAAATATCTATGGCATAATATCTAAGATGTGGCAGTTGGCATATGAAAACGCATGGTTTCCAGGAACATAAAATAAGACCACACAGAAAGATGTTTTGCAACAGAATTTCAAGGCAGTGACTCCTACCATTGAAAAATCTTGCTTGCAAAGTGCAAAACACCAAGTAGAAAAAAATAAATAGCAATGAAACGATGGAACAAAAACTTACCCGTCAATGAGGGATGACAAGAGCTCAGCCCCAAAACTTGCAAACCGCAACAACAGGTCCAACAGCTTGCAAAGTTGAAAAACAACAAACCAGTGAACAACCACAAAGAGGTCCAACTGCAACTGTAAGACCTCAACTTTGCAAAGTTGAATCAAACAAGAACAAGAAGCATGGAACGAACCAATGAACAAGCATCAACCAGTGAACCACTGATGTCGGTGGAGAACAATATTGCACAATTTCACTGCAAACACGACCATAAAAAAAATGGAACGGAATTGTATTGCAACACATCTGTACAATAAACATTTAAGGCTGCGAGACCTGTTAGGTAAACACTTAAGACTGTCAGAACCGTCGAAGGGCATCGCCCTGTGCAAACATTTAAGAAATAATGCAGCGTGGCAGACCTATTTACGTACGCAACAATGACAAAGACTCTTGAAGTACAGAACAATAAAGAAAAAATCACACATAGTAATAGTAATAAATAATAATAATAATAATAATAATAATAATAATAATATTAACAATATTAACAATAGTTCGAACAATGGGGACTATGCTAAAAACATTTTGAGTGGGACGACAAAGTAATATGAAAACTGACTATCCATGTGAAATAAGACCTCAAATCTATTAGTACAAACTTTGGATATCTAAACATTTCAATACGAATAGTACAAATTAAGAAAAACAATGTACATGATAAAACTTTGGATATGACAACATATAATTCATTGGGAATAGCGAAGCTGGCAATAAAATAAGCTTAAGAGAAAAAACCTAAACAAGAGAGGAAAATTAGTTAACAAAAAATGAGAAAGACTATAGGGACAAGATCAAACCTATCATATCTATGTAGTTCTTATATTTTGGATTAATGGAGGCCAATTCTCATTAATCTCCAAGCATCCATCTCTATTGAGGTTATTAGGGTGCTTGATAATTTCCATTTCTTCCTTGATTCTACGCCTGAAGTAGTGATCCTCTCTAGCTAGGATTTTGGTATCTTTCATGCATACATGGTGCTTTGTTTTCCTTGAATGCTTGGCTAAAGTAGAGGTGTGTGTGTGTGTCTGTGTGTGTGCTTATTCTTGATATCAATATTGTTCTCTTTGATCTTTATGTGAAACGATCATCCAGTTTCTCCAATATAACATTTACCACAAGAGCACTCTTATATTTTTTATTATTTACATCAATATTCAAAGAATAAGAATAATATATATTTTAAACATCATATTTAAAAATATTATTAAAAAATGTTAAGGTTTAGGAGTAAGTTATATTATTAAAAAATGTCAAGGTTTAGACCTAAATTATATTAAATGTGTAATGTAGCTATTATTTAGTTTTCTAATATTAAATTAATAATCCACTGAATCCATAATATTTGGAAGCCCAAAACAATTAAGACTTGTTAGTATTAGCATTGGTCCCATCAAATCGATGATATTGGAAGCCCAAAACAACTAAGACTTGTTAGTATTAGAACTGGTCCCATCAAATCCATGATATTTGGAAATTTTAAAGGTTTCAAAACTTGCTAAGTATGAATCAAAGTGTGCAATCACCAACAATGGATACATAAAATTGAATAATTAAAGATATGCCAATTTAATAGGGTCTAGACATTATGACGAAAAACATCACTAATTTTAGAAATTAGATTTCTTAAAAATAACTATATAGAGATGAAGGAGAAAACTTCTTCTATTTTGTATACTTAATCCACTTTCGAGGAAATGCATATCACTATCCACTAGTGACCAACTTACGCACAACAAGTTGTAATAAATGCAATTTGTTTTGCTTTCTATATGCATATATTTATGCAATAAGTATAACTAACAAATATTAATAACACTAAGTATTACCAAAAGCTAAGACAAATAATCATACTTCCACCTATTTAGATTATTCATAAGCCATCCTTGTTGCCTCCTTCTTCGGTTACTTTCTCTCAATTATGATAAACAAATGATTGGGCTAGATAATTAATAATTTTTCAACTCATCATTTCATAATGAGAAAACAATATTACTTTCATAAAGTTGCATCATAAATGGATGTTACATTTGTTGGAATATAAGTATTAGATAACCAAAGTGAAACATTGAATGATTGAATGAAGGTTGATTTTTTTCTTTTTGGTAATGATAAAAAGGTTTAATAAAAAAATTTAATCATTAAAATTCAAGAAAATTTCTCGAAAATAAATTACTTTCAAGCCAACTTTAAGAAGACCACAATTTCACAATGTATAAATTTAAAACTGATTGAATTTTTAAATTATTTTGTTTAGATTAACAATGATAGAATAGCTCGAATCAAGATTTAAAAAAAAACCATTAAAAAAATAAAGTATTTTCGACTCAACTTTGGGAACAGTGCCATTTTGCAATGTATGAACCCAAGGCCCTAATCAAACAAGTGGAAACAATAATTTCTTGCCTAAGCAATGACTAATAATCACTTCACTCTACTAAAATAAGAAATTTCACTTAGTTGTATAGGAGAGAGCATACATTTTCATTATGAAAGTATTCACATACTATTAGCACAACTGCATAATTCAAGACGAAATCGATGCCATGCTCCACCTTTTTGAATTAAGAGATGTCATTCTCATATATGAACCACCTAAGGCTACTAATCGATCTTTGAGATATCTTCAAGGCACTTCACGTTATGGTATTTTATTTTCTAAACAAGCCCCCTATCTGTTAATCGTTATACAAACTTTGATTGGGCAAGAAATGGTACTAATAGAAAATATATTGCATGTTGTATATTTTAGCTTGGTTCTTGTCCGATCACTTGGTCTAGCAAGATTTTGAAGGCAACCTCTATTTCTTCTTGTCAAGCATAACACAAGGTAACTAAGGAAGCAATAAATTAAGTTGAGTGGCCATGGCATGTTCTTTATGAGATTGGGTTGATACAAGGCGGATCCATAGAGTTGAGATGTGACAATCAAAGTGTTATTCAATGTGCATAGTACCAATCCAAAACCAAACACATTAATCTTTCCACCCACTATCTTTGAAAATTGGTTGTTAGCAACATTATTCATTTGGAGCATTGTACCATTGAATGTTAAGTTGTTCATATTTTCACCAAGTCATTAATGAAATGAATTTTGTGTGAATTCACAACTTATTCAAGATGCAAGAAGTTATCATCAAGGGGGGTGTTAATCTAATGACATCTTCCTATGTTTATGTAGTCATTTCCCTATCCATCATTAACGACCATTGGTCATCATTAAGGGGGAATGTTATAATATGTGATCTATAGTGGCTAAGATTACAAGTTGATAATGTCAGCGTAATCATCTTAGAAGAATTGTTAATTAGGCATGTTTTTTGTTTTTTTTTGTAAGTGAGTGTAAGTACCTGCATTACTAAAAAAGGTTATGATACAAAAAGCGGGACTCCATGGTTTGCCAAAAAGGAAACCAACCTAGGGGTTCTAGAGTTGCATTTTTTGAGATACCAGAGGGGTATCGTTGGACCACCACCTTGGGAAACCGACCTAGTCCTACTATATCCAGTTTTTGACAAGCTAAACAAAACAAAAATGTAAAAAAATGCAACACAGAAATTGAGATTGACCCTATGCTGAGTAACATGGCTTGACCACTGGCTAACCAGGCGCTAGTCCAGGATGATGAGATGCTTCTTTCCTTCATCTGCACTGTCCTTGTTCTCCTCCTTCTGGACCACCGTGCGAGTCTTTCTTATACGGGTTGCTGCTCCATTCCTGTCAGCTGGCGTGATGTCCATGTGATGGACATAGCGTAAGTATAGGTGGAATTGGGCTGCCACTCTCTCCATTTTCTCCTTCTGGTCTCTCTGGTCCTCAACAAGTCATTTTGTATTGGTTTCCAAGTTGTTGAGGTGACTCAAGATTTCTTTTAGCATTTTTTTGTGGTCCTTTTTATCCTTCAGGTTTACATCTTTCCTTTCTGAACTCACTTTGCCTATTAACATCTTTGCTTGCCACGCCATCTCCACCATTTTGTGAGGGTTTCTCTGGGTTGCGTGGGCCCTGGGTCTGTTATCCAGTTCACTTTCTGAATCAGTTCCTCCCAATGTTTTCCCTTGCGTTTAGCATTGATTTCCTTCTCCCACCGGGTGATGGTCGTTTTTCCCTTCGGTTCGACCAGCGTATGAAAGGTGCCCTTGGTGTCTATGGTCGCTTGCTCCATCCTTGAAATCCTCCTAGGGCTTGTCGGAGGTTCTTTCCGCTAGGGGTTTCTTTTGTTGTTCATTCTCTTCATACGCACCATCCCGACTGGCTTGTGGGAGTTTTTTTCTTGAATTCTCCTACTGTTCCTATCTACACAGGGGTTCCTTCTTTCCCAGGCCTTGTTTTCATGGTAGCTCTCGTCGTTGCACTTTTCCTGTCTGCATCTATTCCTGGTGCTTCTTCTCTTATGGGATTTCCCCTGATGCAGACTCGTCCTAGCAATCACGGTATGCTCGTAGAGGTGAGCCTTCCCGTCCTTTTTCCCTGTCTCCGTATATGTGATCATGATGACCTGGTCGTTATCCCTGTGCCAGCCCTTGCCCCTGCTCATTGTATAACCAACTGTGATACTCCCTATACCTGTGCTTGGGTGAGGTGTATCCATACTGGTCCGTGGTAACACCTTTTGTCCTATGTCATTCGTGACCTGATGATTACCATCTA
The DNA here is from genome assembly GCA_009831015.1 of Picea engelmannii. Classification (NCBI taxonomy): domain Eukaryota; kingdom Viridiplantae; phylum Streptophyta; class Pinopsida; order Pinales; family Pinaceae; genus Picea; species Picea engelmannii. The sequence continues at coordinate 382,584 of ML802412.1, forward strand.
TACTTTCCCATGCACTAACCCTGCAATCGTTCCTATTGACATGACCTTGGTGTTGTACCCCCGTATTTTGTGTGGTATGAGCCTTCATTGTAACTTGTGGTCGAGTGTTGGGTAGGAAGAGTCTGCCTGGATCCCTCATGCCTACCAATTGGCCTTGCGCCTCCCTCCTCGATGTGACCTTTCTTTCTTAAGTTGTCGTCGTGGTCTTTTGTCATTAGTTGTATGCAGTCTGTTCTGAAGTGACCATTCGGGATGTTTCTCTAGGTAGTATCTAGCTCTGCTCCTTCTGTGCTAACCCCTTCGTTAGCGATTATGTCTGCCAGGCCATTCATTGACCTGCATACCCAACACAACTCCATTGTGTTCATCGTTTGCAGATGCTCCTGGATTTTTTGCAGGGAGTGTGCTAAGCGCCAGTGCCTCTAAACTTTGCCCACTCTGGTGCCATTTTGGAGTCTCTTCACTGTGTTGATTACCAGAGTGGAGTCACCTTCCACGATAGTGTTTGTCATCCTTTCACGACTTAGAATTTCGAGGCCGATCTCCAGGGATCTGAATTCTATTGCATTGTTGGTTGACTTTCCAATACTCCCAACGTACAGTCAGATTATTTTACCGCCATTATCACTGATTACCCCTCTCATTCCTGTCATGCCTGGGTTTTCTTTTGCCGCCCCATCAGAATTCAACTTGAGGGACCCTGCTGGAGGGGGATTCCAATAGCACTCACATACTTGGAGTTTCAGTGGCCGCCTTACTTGTGTGCGGTTGTCCCCGTCTTTCAGGTGAAAAGCTTATAAGATTCGAGAGTCCTGGCCAGCGAGTTGCACTTTTCTAGTCTAGTAGTTGTGGCTCTGCACCGTTTCTCTTATCAAGGAGATTATTTTTTTCTTGAGTTTCCCTTCCGGAAGGCTTTCATTCCCGAAGATGTGCCAGTTCCTTTCTTTTCATATTGCCCATATGATCATCCATGGAATGAGAATCCAGTGGAGGTTCACCTCTTCATCTTCGTTGTAACTCTCATTCCAGTTGTTGATGGTTGCGTAGATGCTACCTCGGGTCCTATTAGATTGTTGAAAGATACCTGCCGCCTAGTCCTAGATCTTTGTTCTGTACTTACATTCATCAAGGAGATGATTCGTTGTTTCTTCCTTAGCTTGACAGAGGTGGCACCGTGACGGTCCTATATAGCCCCTTTTCCTTAGGTTTTCACAGGTTAGAATTCGGTTGTGAAGTACTAACCATTTGAAATTTTTTATTTTTGGCCACTAGGGGTTGTTCCAAAGCTTATCCCATTATTGCGCTAGATCTCTTGGTCCTGGTCCATGATGTAATGTCGGGCTTAATTGAAGTTGAATTCCCCACCATTTTTTCGGCCCCATCTTAATTGGTCCTCTTCTTCCGAGACTGCAATTTTCCTTTTCCCCAGTTCCTCCTCCACCTCTTTCGCGATTTTTGCGGTCAGGTCTCTATTTTGTGAATTGAGATTGTCCTAGATTCTCCATCTGTTGCGATATGTTTCTTGTTTCCAATAGTGTTGGACTTTAGTTTTTGCTTGCGCGGTCATGTCTTGTTGGAGTTCCTCCCTGTCCGGATTTTCCATTATGGGTTCTTGTTGCTAAGCATCCTCCCAGATTCTGGTTGTTTTACCGTTCCTCACTTCCCAAAAGTTTTGTGTCTAGATCCAGGTTTTGTTGTGCCAAGTTAGATTCCAGATGGTTGATCCTTCCCTGGTTCCCATAAAATGAATTCGGTCATGGTCGTTTATATTTGGGGCATGCTTGGCCTTCCAGAGGTTTTTCCACGGGGTAGATGTTTCTTTGACCCATCACCACCAAAGTTTCGCCCCACAGGCTTCGTTGGTTACTTGTGGGTCTTGTAGCCCCAATCATCCTTTGCATTTTGATTCACAAACCTTCTCCCATGCCACCAGGGCCCATTTTTCTTTGTTTCCGCTCCTCGCCACAGGAAGTCCCTTTGGATGGTTATTATTTTTTGTAGTATTTTTGTAGTACTCATTTGTTGCTTGTTCCCTGGCTTCTTTAGCTTTTGCCTTTTCCTTTCCTCCTTCTTCCCCTTTGTTGGTCTTGTCCCATCCTTCTGTTCTATTCCTGGCCTCTGGATTGCTCCATGTTGGGGTTTTACTTTGTTTCTGTGGTTCGGCTTTATAAACCCATCCTCATCCTGCTATAGTTTGTTGTTTTTCACTTCTTGTTTTTTAATGGGAAGACATTCTTTGATTAGGTGTCCATGTTCGTGACATCTTCTTCATCTAAAGGGGATCTACTCATAGTCAATGTTTTGTATCCATTCCTCATCCTTGAATTCCAGGCTTATGGATTCTGGGGGTGCCCCCGACACATCCATCTCTATGCAGATTCTTGCATAGGATGTATATCTCCCTTTTAGGGTTGCTTCTGATGTCTTCACATATTTTCACAGTTTGTTCCCTATTGCTTCGAAGGTGGAAGGTCGTCAGTAATCTAACGACAAAGAGTAAAGTCTCAGCCAGACATGTACATTTTTTAAAGTTTCTTTCTCTAGGGAGAATTTTTCCTTCCATAGTCGCATGTACAGTCCTACAGAGGCATGGAAGTATGCCCTCCCCTCAAAGACCTTATCCCTACGTCTAGGTTCATGAATATTGTCGTGAAGAAGCCTTTCGAGCCCAGGTGGAGTTCCACTTCACCACTTGGCTTCCATTGATATTTAATCCAGTTGCGCAACGTTCTTTCTGTGGGCCACAAACCCATAAACTTGCAGATTAGTGCATGCATCTTCATCTAGTCCCTCTAGAGTTGCGTTCGTGGATCTTCCAGTATTACCTCGGGTATCATTGTTGTTTTAGGTTTACATGGGTTGCACCCTTCTGCCCCATTGGGGCTCACCGTTTCTTGTCCAGCATTATGAGTTTCTCTGGCTTCTTCCCCCATGCGATCGTTTTTTCCCTGGTTGTTTTCCTAACTCTTTTCCGGTTCTGATCCCGAGGTGCTTGTCATTGGTGCCTTGAAACCTACGCCTTGTGGGATTTCCCCCCTATCTACCAATACCTGCTTGTATGAGGGGGTTCCATTACCACCCCCTTTGGTACTTATGTTGTCCTCTGTTGTGGCTGCAACTGCCAAACCCTAACTTGCAGTTGCTCCATACCCTAGCTTTTGTGTGCGCTCTTGAGTTTTAATTGAGATGCTATATTGTTAATTAGGCAAGTTATATATATAATTAAGTATCATTACACTACACGAGGATTCCAAATACGTCATTAATAGGATCATATTATAGCTATTTACTCACCCAAAAACTAAGTAAATCTCACATACATCATGGCATTGAATCTTTCATGATATTAAACCCCAAACAAAACTTTGGAGTATTGGAGTATGTGTATGGATCCCATATTTTCTAGCTTTCCTTGAGGTGAGTGGACGGTGATGGGAGTGGAAAACAATATGCACCCTGCAACAGAGCATTTAGTGTTCTAAATGTTGGGATATATATTGTTGGATGTAAAGGTGTTTTGGATCCATTGATTAAAGTGAGTAGAGGATCAATTAGTAGCCCATCCCCTAATCCTATCAACTATAAATATGCACACTGCAACATAACATTTAATGTTCTAAGTGTTGGGATATATATCATCGAATCTAAAGGTGTTTTCGATCCACTGGGTATTCACTCAATGAACCTGTGACATAAGCCTTTGTTCATGGGATATTAAAGAATACCCATAATTTCACTAGATATTGATAAATATTTCCCAAAGACCTTTTGTTGAACCCCCCTTCCAATACACATTTCCAATAAAAGAAACCCCTATTTTTACTAGATACCCCTTGTATACCCCCCAATACCTATAAACCCCTTGATACTGCACATCCCCCCCAATACTTACAATATATTCACTTTATTTTTCACAATTTAAAAACCTCCTTTATGAATGAACATGATAAGATATTGGTCAACAAGGTGAAGCATTTGTGTTTTGATCCGACGACATATATCCCAACATTTAGAAAAATAAATTATTTATTGTGGGGTGCATATTGATAGATAATGGGAGTACGGGATGGGCTACTAAATGGGTTAACAACTTTCGGAAAAACGACTAAGTAACGAGAAAGATAAAGTATAGGGAAAAGAGAAACGAGAAATTGGTTAAGTATAGAAGGAGAAAAAGATAAATACACATAAAACTATATATATTAATCTTTCACACCAAAGGAAATGAAATGCACATATAAAATAGATGTGACACGGACTTGCGGGTTGACGGACTTGCGGGTTCACATTTATAGTCATGCTTATGTATCATGAGTTCGACCGCAACATGATATTTAATAATTTATAGAATATTATAACATTGTACCAAGATTTATAGTAATTTATATAATGCTATAACACTTCTTACTTTAAGAATAGTATAAACAATTATTTAAATTTTATTCAATATTATTTTTAATGTTTTTAAGTGTAAATTTGGAATTTTGGAATTTTCATTTTGTTTATGATAATAAAGGTGTGTACCTAGAAATTGATCGTTCTTGACTCTAGAGTTAAAATGAATATATACTTTTATATACTATTTTATATTGATGATGATGATGATTAATGTCCACTAAGACTGAATTGGTCTATCAGACCTTAAGAGGCTAAGTGATTACTTGTGATTCTTTAGAATTTTGTTTATGTGCTCGAAAATCGTTAAGAGAAGATTTCCAAGATCACCATACTTTTGTTGACTTAAGATGTTAGGAAGGTTGGTGGTGTGATAAATATTTTGAAAATGAGATCTAATATGGGTGTAGGCTGGACAATCTAAGAGAAAGTGTTTTTCATCTTCAACATTCTTAGTGTCACAAAGGTGACACACGCTTTCATCCCATGGCGTTTTAGGAATTGACCAACACCTAGTTTCACTATGGAGCTCGTGAGAATTTGTTCTTATCTTAGCAATGCTTATTCTTTTCTTTATACTTGGCAAAACGGATAGATAATTTTGATCTTCTAGATTATGGTTGATTACATCTTTTTAATACCTTAAATTTCTTTTTTTCTCTAACTCTTTATCACACCACATTTTCTCTTTAATTTTTTGATTTGATGTTTTTTTAATAGTATATTTTTTCTGCAAAATGGTTTCTTCCATGATTCCCCAATAGTTTAGCCAAGACCGGGCGTCTTTATGCCATCCTTGCTTGAGTCGATGGTGGTTACGACTTGATTTTGAAGCAATTTTAGGTAGCTTCGTGTCTTCCATGTTGTTTAACTTGTTCTTATACATTAGGTATCTAGTCATAGCCATGCTCTCAATGGGGGAGAGGCTTGTTTATAAGAGGAGGATGGGATAGGGTGTATTTCCTTTAATTTTGAGATTATAGGTTATAAAATTCTTTTGTATTTGCTCTATCTTTCTCTAGGATTCACGAGAGATACTACAGCCCCAAACTTCACATCCATAAAGAATAACATGTCTAACAATAGTCTCAAAGATGAGTTTCTTCTTATCCCAACTCCTCTTAGGATTAATATCTCTCCTATAATATTAATATCAAATATCGTATTCATTATTAATATGTGATAATGTTTTGGAAAATTTTATTAATTAATTATTCATATTTATTTTTATTTTTTATTTTTCATGTCTCGCTTGTTCTGTGACATCTCGCACCGAACACTGTCGTCATATATGTAACAACCTTAATTAATCCTTTAATAAATATTAGTTTAATATACTATTAAAATAAATTTTATTTTTTTTTAATTATGAAGACTTAGTTAATAATATAATTGTATTGATAGATGGACCCATTTATAGAGGTGGGGATAAGGTGGTTGAGGTTTAATGGGGGGATAAGGCGGTGGATAATGAGGGGAAAGGAAGATAAGGCAAGGGAGAGCACTTGGGAAGGGGATTTTTTTAGTTTGAGTAATATTTTCATATTAGAGGAAGCGGAGAAAAATTGGAGGGGGAAAGGAGAAGGGAGGAGGCAGTTGGGACTGTGCATCTATTCTGCAACTGTTTTGTGCTTACAGACTTGAGGACTTTCACAGGGGGCACCTGTTGTTGGGAATTTTGGGCTCGGGGCCCAGAAAACCGTAAGAAATCCTAGGGCTAGGGAGCCGGATAGGCTGTTATTAGCTGGCTAGGAGGTTAACCAGTTTTGGGCAGAGCTTCAACTTGGACAGAGTTTCAGAACAACATCAGTTTGAGGTATTTATTATCATTATTATGTTGGGTTCATTATTGTTTTGTTGTTCATTTTTATTATGATGAACATGATATTCAATTATCATGCTGCTCATTTTTAAATTCTGTTGAACAGTGAATTTTTATTATGCTAAATAGTGAACAGAAAAAAATAAATTATGATAGCATTTCTATATTTAAATTTATGTTTTATAAGGCTCTGTTTGGACAGGCCTTGCATCTGGTATCAGAGCTAGGTTTCGAAACTGAAACCTGGGCTTAACCACTCACATGATTGAAGGTCATGCAAATTTTTCCCTCAAACAAGTCATAACCTACAACCCTTATTAAAACCCTTTACATGAACCTAGAAAACCCTAAAATTATAAATGAGAAACAGTAGAAATAAACTTAAAACAACCCAAAAAAACACTGAAATTTCCACTAATAAACCCTCGAATAACCCTGAAAACACTATTAAGAATTATGAAATAGATTAAGATGTAGCAGAAATGAGTCCTGGAGTTCTATTCCATCCTCCCATCTCTGGTTTCAGCCATCAAACCACATGTTTACTTGTAAGAACCTTCACCTACAAAGGACAAAGAAAGACATCATAAAAGAAGCATTAGATATCCACCAAATTAAAACTTGCTTATCATTCTTGTGTGAAATGTGTTTTCAACACTCGAAAAATAAACCACTTTAAATGTATAAAAAAAAATGTATATATAATTATTAATGTATTTTTTATTTTATTTTTTTAATGTATGTATATATAAGAAAACTTTGTAAACCCTAGGCGTCGACCATGATGGCCATGGTTGTGATCCCACGAGAGAGTTGGTTATGAGATGACGAGAGAGGGCGCATTAACCTGTAACAAAAAAAAAAAAAGGAATGAGGCCATGTAACAAACCCTTTCCTTTCTCCCCTCACACATAAACAAACCCCAAAATTCAAAAGAAAACTGGCAACAATACCGTCACGAATGGGATTCGAACAATGTTCTTTCAGAACAATACATGAAACTGTAAGATCCAGGGTGCTGCAACACCTGCTCACTCTCCCAAGTAGCGTCGTCTACTGGAAGCCCTCTCCATCTGATCAAACACTCTTTTATGACCCTGCTCCTCAGTTTCCACTCCCTTAACTCCAAAACCTCCTCCAGAACTAGCTCCAACTGTCCCTCCTCGTCCAATGGGGGAAGCTCCTCTGATGTGCTAATGAATTGTCCCACTGCCTTTTTTAGGCAAGACACATGGAACACGTTATGAATCTTTCTCCCCTCTGGAATCTCTAACTCGTAAGCAACCTATCCTACTCAGCAAATGATCCTGTAGGGGCCATAAAATCTGGGTTTGAGCTTCTCGACCCCACTCTTCTTTAGAGATCACTGTCTGTACGGTTGGAGTCTCAAGAAAACCAAATCTCCAACCTCAAAGCTGCGCTCTATCCTGTGCCTGTCCGCACTTATCTTCTGTCGGTTTTGCATCGTTTGCAGGTTCTCTTTTGAAAACTCGAGATTCTCCCGACTCTCTATGATCCAATCCTTCGCCTTGGGAGCTCTGCTCTCCCCGAAGACCAATTCTACCAAAGTGGGAGCACCATATCCATACAATGCTCGGAAGGGTGTCATAGAAATGGACATGTGGAAGGTGGTGTTATAGTAAAGTTCTCCTAAATGTAGCCACTTTACCCATGTTCTTTGTTGTCCTCCTACATAGTTCCTCAAATACCCTTCAACCCACTTGTTGACAATCTCGGTCTGCCCATCTGTCTGAGGGTGACAGCTGGTGCTAGGTGTCAACTCTGTCCCCACCAATCGAAACAACTCTCTCCAAAATGTCCCTATGAACTGACTATCCTTGTCACTAACGATGTTCTTCAGCAAACCATGAAGTCTGAAGACCTCCCTAAAGAAAAGCTCAGCTATCTGAACTGCGTTGTACTCTGTCGGTATGGCGTAGAAGTGAGAAAACTTGGTCAATCTATCGACCACTACATAGATACAGCCCTTACCCTAGACCTTGGGTAGACCTGTGATGAAGTCCATAGATATACTCTCCCATTTCTGCTCTGGAATGGGGAGTGGCTAAAATAGCCCTATTGGAAGAGCATGCTCTGACTTGTTCTGTTGGCAAGTCACACACTCACTAACGTGTCTCATAACGTCTTGTTTGAGGCCCTTCCATAAAAACCTCTCTATGATCTGTCTGTAGCTTTTGAAAAACCCTTGATGCCCTGTTAGAGGTGAATCATGAACTGTGGTGAGGATCTTCTTCCTAATCCCTAAATCTGGCACCAAGTAGACTCTATCCTTGTAAAATATGACATCGTCAATGACCCTATAATGGTCATCCTATATCTTCACATCCATCACCTCACAAGTGAACTTGTTCTTGGAATATTCCACTAACAAGTGGGATCTCCAATCTGCTGAAATCTCCATCAAAGAACATGTCGCAGGTCTCCTCAATAGTGCATCGGCCACAATATTCCCGTTCCCCTTGACATACTCTATGTCAAAGTCAAATGCTTGTACCTTCGTCACCCATTTCTGTTGGCGCTCATTGAGGTCCTTTTTCTCAAGGAAATACTTCAAACTGTTGTGATTGGTCTTAACCATGAATTTGCTGCCCACCAAATATTGTCTGAACTTGGTCAAGGCATGCATGATTGCCAACATTTCCTTGTCATAAATGGAGTACAACCTATCAGGTTGACTAAGCTTCCGGCTCTCAAATACAATGGGGTGTCCTCCCTGCATCAAAACTGCACCGATCCCTTCGTCGAATGCGTCACACTCTATTACAAATGGCAAGGTGAAGTCTGGTAGTGCCAACACTAGACAAGTGCTCATGACTTCCTTCATGTGACCAAAGGCTTCCTGTGATTTCTTGGTCTATATGAAGGCCCCATAATTGGTAAGATCTATTAGCGGTGCTCCAAGTTGGGAAAAACCCCGGACGAAAAGCCTGTAATAGCTGCACAACCCGAAGAAGCTCCTCAATTCTATCACGTTCTTGGGCATCGACCAATCTAGAATGGCCCTGATCTTCTCTTGGTGCACCTGTACCCCCGGTGCACTGATGATGTGGCCTAAGTAAAGCAACTTTGTCATATTGAACTCCCACTTGGACTCTTTGGCATATAATGACTGTGCCTCCATTATGCTCAATACCTCATCCATGTGCCTCATATGCTCTTGCCATGACCGGCTATAGATCAAGATGTCGTCGAAGAAAACCAAGACTGATTTCCTTAATTGATCCCTAACTATATGGTTCATGCAAGACTGGAATGTAGCGGGTGCATTGGTTAGCCCAAAAGGCATAACCAGGAACTCAAAGTGTCCAAAATGACATTGAAATGTCATCTTCTCTATGTCCTGCTCTCGGATGCTGATCTGGTGATATCCAGACCGTAGATCAATATTTGAGAAGAAAAATTCCCCATGCAGTATATCCATCAACTCATCAATACGTGAGATAGGGTATCGATTCTTGATGGTTTTCTTGTTCAAGGATCGGTAATCAATGCACATCCTCATGGTGCCATCCTTCTTCAGAACTAAGACAACTGAAGAAGCAAATGGGCTGCTGCTCGGTCTGATGTGTCCCATCACCAAAAATTCCTTGATTGCCTTCTCTATCTCATCTTTGAACCTCCTAGGATGACGATAGTGGGGGGTCATCATAGGTTTGTCCCCCTCCTCCAACTCAATGGTGTGCTCAAACCCCTTGCCAAGTGGTCTCCCTGGTGGAATTGCCTCAAAGACCTGCTGATGTCGTCCCAATAAATTCTTGATCTCTATATGGTATTATTGTCGACCTTCCGAATCCTTTTGAGTAGTGATCAAGTTTTCTGCGGCATATGCTACCTCCCCATGTCTAAATATCCTCTCCATCCTCTTGGTTGAAACTGTCCTAGGTGCTCCTGTCGACATACCTCTTAGAACAACCTTCTTGCCATCTTGATCTCTGAATCCCATTTCCAAGGTTTGGTAGTTGGTAGTGATTTTTCCCAAGGTAATCATCCACTAAACTCCTAACACCACATCTGTGTTTGATAGGTCAACCACATAAAATGTGTCTCTCATTGTGTAGTTGCCTAAATTCATCTGTAAGTTTGGAACTCTGTCTAGAAAATCCACTGCGTGGCCATCTTCTACGGCAACATCAAACCCCTCAAACTCCAATGTCTGAAGTGCCTGTCTCAATACTAGTGAAGCGTCGATGAAGTTGTGGGTGAGCCCACCATCTATCAGGGCGATTCCCTGTTACCCCTGAATAATCCCTCTGATACAGAGGGTATCACACCTGGGAACAACAGAAAGGGTCGCTATGACACCTCCCTTTGTTGGTTTCCTCCTGTTAGCTTGTTCTGGAGGTTGTCGAACTACTAGAGGATGGGATTTTGCCGGTGTCAGTGGTCTACGGGGAGGCTGCTCCTCTGCTGGTGTTGACTCCTCCTCTGAACTAGTGGATCCACTATCCTACTCCTCCTCCTCACTGTCCACGTTGTCTGTTGCTACCTCAATATAATGAATCTCTCCCTTGCCCATGCACCTATGGCCTAGAACCCAAGGATCTTTGCAGCTGAAGCAAAGCTTCTTCCTCATAAGCTCTCACCTAGTCTCATCATCCAACTTCTCCTTGCCCTTCCATTCTCTCTAGAATGGCTTCCTGTCTCGATCCCTCTGGGGCACAAATGGTTTGGAGAAAGTTTTAGTATTTGGCACTGAGTCTTTCAGATCTCGAGTGCGAAGGATGGCATCCTGCAAATTGGGAGGCCTGTATGCCTTCACCCATCCTCTCAAAGGCTCTGTGAGTCCTTCTGTGAATAGCATGATCAACCTAGGCTCTGATGATCAACTTGGGCTCTAATATATCTGTCACTGCCACGGCTACCCGCTGAAACTCTGTGATGAACTCATCTTTTGTGCCAGTTTGTCTCAACTAGGCTAGATCCTTGAAGTGTATCTCGGGATCCTTCCTGTCAAACCTGTCCATGAGCCTATCTGTAAACTCCCTATAAGAGGTGATGCGACTATGACCCAATGTCACCAGTCCATGATACCACCACTCGTGTGCCTCACCCTCCAAGTGTAAGGTCACGAAATTGATGGCCTCTATCTCGGTCATCTGGTTGAGCTTGTAATACATGTCTAGCTTCTGTACCCAAGCTCTGGCGGTTAATTTGGACGATTCGTCCAAAGAAGGGATGGTGAGTTTCCCAAATTTTCAGATGAAATCAAGGTTGTGCCCCTACTGTTGTTGTGGTCCTCCCCTCTGCGGCTCTCTGGGGCGATTCCTGATTCTAAGTCCATAGTACTCGACTAAGGTCATGTCCTAATGGAAGTCATGACCCAATGCTGCGTACTCCCTCCTATACTCTGCAATGTCGTCGGCATGAGTGGGTGGCCTCTGTGTTATCGGTGGCAATGTTGCTACCAGGGGTGCCCCCTGGAAACTGGGAAACAAGGGTCTAGGAATCCTACTCGCAGAGGTGTATGTGCGAGAGGGTGACTGGGGTCTACTACCTTCTCCCGAGTTCCCCTATGTTGCATGCGGGACTTGTGTATCTTGGGTGCCCACTATAGCCAATCTATCAACCACCTGGGCCAAGGACTGAGACATGGTCTGTTGACTAGCCAACATATTGTTGATAACCTGCATGAAAGCTACCTCTGGATCTATGCGGGCCTTGCCACTGCCCTCTTGTCGCTCATATCTGTCTCCTAACATCCTCTCTGCCTCATGCTTTTCCCTTCTCTCTGCTTCTTTATGTGCCTCTTCCTCTTCCTCCGAGCTAGGAGGAAAAAGGGGAAAATTAGGCCTATGCTTTCTTTCTTGATGCCTGTTGTAAGTGACATATTCGTCACCTATGTGTTCACGACCCTCTGGGTCTTCTATTGCACTCATTGTCTTTAGTCACAGGCTAGCAGGACTAAAGCTCTGATACCGCTGTAATGTTCTTGACTTGGCTAGTCTAGGAAACACTGCTAATGTGTGTGTAAGATCAAAGGTTTACAACATATAAATGATCATACAAATAATAAACATGACAAAGGACTGCAAAGTTTGTATTATGATATCTTTGTGGATTACAAAATCGCTGAATGCGGCTGAATAAACTGACAATACTCAACGATATCAATAGACAAAGGATCTTAGCCGGAATACAAATAAGCAATTGTGGCTGAATAAAATAACAACACTCAACTAGATCAAAAGACAAAAGGATCTTAGCCAGAATACAAATAAGCAACTAAAAGATAATACCCGGAATATGGGAGCACTGC
>ML802412.1:403882-417875 GCA_009831015.1 Picea engelmannii
AGAAACGAAAAGCTCCCCTATCTTCGCGCTCTGCAAAAAGGTGCTTCCACTCTTCAGCCCTCACTTAACCTGGGTGCCAAAAAACGGTAAGAAAATTAGAATCTGGATAGACTCAATAATGGGAGACCCACCCCTAGAGCATCAACATGACCTAATTTGTCTCAAAAATTGGATGGAGAGTCAAAATATTGTAACGTTTTCCGACATCTCAATCTGGGAGGAAGACAGACTTCAATCCTGGCAAGGGTGGGAAGTGCCAAACAAACTAGCTACTTTAGACCGACACTAGTGTGCCCTGAAAAGATGTCTTCAAGGGAAGGCCCCCCTAAAAAAGAAAGGCAAAGATGAAAGAGGATGGGGAAGGAATGCAAGGGCTTACACCACGGCAGAAGGCTATCAACTTTTCAACAACGTCCCCACTGCTATGCCTAATCCGACACTTTGGAAAGCAATCTAGCAGCCCAACTCTGTACCAAAAATTGACTTCTTCATTTGGACCTTGGTGCATAAGAGTATCCAAACAGGGGAGAACCTCAGAAGACGTGGTTGGGAAGGACCCTCCAGGTGTCCCCTATGCCTTCATGTGGAAGAGACCAGGCAATCAAACTCAGAATCCAGGATTTGACAATAATCGGTGACTCCATAATAATTATACAGGCCATGATCAACCACTCCAAGACCCAAAACATTATGCTAAATAACCTCCTTGACAAAATTCGCCTCCTTCTAAGGAATTTTAACTCCTATAAACTTTTTCATGTATTAAGGGATCTCAATGGGGAGGTTGACAAGGAAGCCAATAGAGGTGCGTTGCTGGAGACGGGGGTACTAACAGTCAATGAAATGACAGAAAGCATGGAGCTCCCTTGAACCCAAGCCCGTGCTCTCTCATTTTCTCAAATGCAAGCTTTGACAACAGACTGGGAATCAGGCGATTATGTAAGATCAGTATGTGATAGAGGTTTTGATTGGTCGAAGGAGCTGCCTCGGTACCATGAGGAAGAGTGCTTCAGATATGGGGGAGACAAGAGATCCGCGCGGCCCTTCCCCACAAATTCTGTAAATCTAAGTGAAATGATGAGAATGCGTGAAGAAGAAATAAAGGGCGACCTCTCCCCCTCAACACACGGTGCTGGAACATATGCCGAAACAGTGCTGGAACATATGCTGAAATAGTGTTGGAACATATGCTGAAATAATGCTGTAACATATGCTGAAACACAGTGCTGGAACATATGCTGAAACAGGGATGGAACATATGCTAAAACACAGTGTTGTAACATATGCTAAAACACAATGCTATAACATATGCTGAAACACAGTGCTGGAACATATGATGAAACATAGTGCTGGAACATATGCTGAAACAATGATGGAACATATGCTGAAACAGTACTGTAACATATGTTGAAACACAGTGCTGGAACATATGCTGAAACAGTGTTGGAACATATGCTGAAACACCACTGTAACAAATGCTGAAATAGTGCTGAGACATATGCTGAAACAATGCTGAGACTTATGTTGAAACAGTGACTGGAGTTTCGGCATTAAAATTTAATCTAGATCTTTTAGAAGGCCTACAAGAACTAGTTCAGTTCACAAGTCTGTAGCTATAGAAGTAGAATGGTTTAGAAAGACAGGCCCGAAGAAATTCGAGGCCATTTTGTAATTGGATCTGTGGCTCGTCCACCCCATTAATATAATCTATAACCGTTTCTGTAAAAAAAAACATTAATTGAATTATGGGAATATTATGAGATCTATTTCTAATGTGAAAATTTTAAACATTTAAAGTTGTTGGTACGTGGATACTGAATTGAAATTATGGTCATATGCATTTACATGATCATGATGCATAAATATGTATGAGTTTGTGTTATAGACTAATCTGCAAGTCAATGGGCTATGAAATAGCCAAGGGATAATGGTAATAAAAGTGGATGTCATGACCACCGACCGAGAAAAAATATGGTATGAATCTTTGTATGTGAAATTATATTGGTTTGAATGCATTGCTATGATATGTGGACCAGTGCAGGATTTCAGGTGGTGAGACTGCCTAAAATTGAATAAACGATGACAAAATTCCTAGCAACACAGTGCCACTGTGCATTCCATTGTAGGGTGTGGACCCTAGTCCTATTAGGAGGGGTGGAGGCATTTCCCACCGTGTATCCTCTGAAGCCTGGAATCATGGGAGGGCGGTGTTAGCTCACACTCCCCTAGACATGTGATGATGACTGTCAGTTACCTACTAGGGAAACTTGGTCAAGATAGTGACACTTCTGCTTACGGGTTCTATTTGGAGTTAGGTCAATATAGTTCACGCTCCAAGATAGTCCAGCAGAGGAAGGATAGGAATGGAAGATGGAAGTAAGTTAGAGAGGAAGGATGAATAGAAATAGTTGAGAGTTTATGGAGATTTGCCTTATGGTGGAATTTATTGTTTTTCCTTCTGAAAAGAAAATGTGTATATATGTATATTCATAATTACTTAATTGAACTACAATTGTCTAAATAAACATTGTTGAGCTAGATTATTGTAATTAAGGGATTTCGCAAACATTTAATTGATTTATTATCTTTATAAAATAAATAGTCTTGTTGATTGGATTTGATGCATACAAGAATTACTATAGAGGCATAGTTATTGTCATTAGTACATGCACGAGACTTGTATGTGCTAGCTACACATGCATTTATTGCACATATACACTAGTATGTATGAAATTTCTCTTGCTTACTGATAATGTTGTTTATTGGATATGAATGCATGAACTTCGTGTCATTTCCCCTGTTTTGTAAATTAATCTAACTTCGAGACGAAGTTTCTTGAAAGGTGGGTGTATGTAACAACCTTGATTAATCCTTTAATAAATATTAGTTTAATAAGTATTAGATTAATAAATATTAGTTTAATAAACTATTAAAATAGAGTTTATTTCTTTTTTTTTTTTAATTATGAAGAGTTAGTTAATAATATAATTGTATTGATAGATGGACCCATTTATGGAGGGGGGATAAGTTGGATGAGGTTTAATGGGGGGATAAGGCGGTGGATAATAAGGGGAAAGGAAGATAAGGCAAGAGAAGCGCTCGGGAAGGGGATCTTTTTGGTTTGAGTAATATTTTCATATTAGAGGAAAGGGAGAAAAATTGGAGGGGGAAAGGAGAAGGGAGGAGGCAGTTGGAACTGTGTATCTGTTGTGCAACTGTTTTGTGCTTACAGAATTGAGGAATTTCACAGGGGGCACCTGTTGCTGGGAATTTTGGGCTTGGCGGCCAGGAAACCGTAAGGAATCCTGGGGCTAGGGAGCCGGATAGGTTGTTCCTAGTTGGCTGGGAGGTTAATCAGTTTTGGGCAGAGCTTCAACTTTGGCAGAGTTTCAGAACAACATCAGTTTGAGGTATTTATTATCATTACTATGGTCTGTTCATTATTGTTTCGTTGTTCATTTTTATTATGCTGAACATGTTATTCAATTATCATGCTGCTCATTTTTAAATTCTGCTGAATAGTGAATTGTTATTATGCTGAATAGTGAACAGAAAATAAATTATGACAACATTTCTATATTTAAATTTATGTTTTGTAAGGCTTTGTTTGGACAGGCCTTACAATATACATTTTGCACCCAACAATTCCGGACTTGCGGGTTAGTGAACTGGCAGGTTCACATTTATAATCATGCTTATGTATCACGAGTCCTACCGACGACAATATGAGATTTGGTAATTTATAGAATATTACAACATTGTACCAAAATTTATAGTAATTTATATAATGTTATAACATTTTTTATTTAAAGAATAGTATAAACAATTATTTAAATTTTATTCAATATTGTTTTTAATGTTTTTAAATGCAAATTTGGAATTTTGATTTTGTTTATGATAATAAAGGTTTGTACCTAGAAATTGATCCTTCTTGACTCTAGAGTTAAAATGAATATATACTATTTTATATTAATATTAATAAATAAACTATAAAGTAAAATTAATGATGTCTATCCTATAATATTAATATTAAATATCGTATTCATTATTAATATGTGATAATGTTTTGTTAAATTTTATTCAATTAATTATTCATATTTATTTTTATTTTTCATTTTTCATCTCCCGCTTGTTACGTGATATACATTTTCCACCCAACAGGGTTGGCGGACTCGCGGGTTCAGATGTATAGTCATGGTTATGTATCACGAGTTCGACTGCAACATGAGATTTAATAATTTATAGAATATTATAACATTTTACCAAGATTTATAGTAATTTATATAATGCTATAACACTTTTTACTTAGAGAATAGTATAAACATTGTTTAAATTTTATTCAATATTGCTTTTAATCTTTTTAAACAATTATTTAAATTTTATTCAATATTATTTTTAATGTTTTTAAATGTAAATTTGGAATTTTGGAATTCTGATTTTGTTTTGATAGAATGTATAAATGAAACTTTCAAATTTTTGAAACATTAATAATATACACCATGAAAAATTTCTAAATTTCTGAGGCACCAAGATTATACACAGAAACACTAAGTTTATACACCATGAAAAATTTCTAAATTTCTGAGACACCAAGATTATACACCTTGAAAAAATTTCAGAATTTATGAAATAATTTCTGAAACAACACCTAAAAAACTTTTCAAAATTTTGAAATAATTTCTGAAACACCAACACCTGAAACTTTTAAGTTTTTGAAACACTAAGATTATACACCATGGAAAATTTCTAAATTTCTGAGACACCAAGATTATATAGGGAAACACTAAGTTTATACACCATGAAAATTTTCTAAATTTCTGAGACACCAAGATTATACACGTTGAAATTTTTTATGAATTTATGAAATAATTTCTGAAACAACATCTAAAAGACTTTTAAATTTTTTAAACACTAAGATTATACACCATGCAAAATTTCTAAATTTCTGAGGCACCAAGACTATACACCTTGAAAAAATTATTTCACCCAAGATTATACAGACCCAACAACTCAAATATGCAATTGAATTAATTTCAGTCAATAATTTCCTAACTTTCAGTTGAAGTAAACTTGATTAAAAAATGTGTCGTGATAAAAATCGGTAGGGCATTTACAATACTTCTTTAAATACTATTACATTTATATAACGTGCTTACTTTTAAAAATGGAAGTAAATCAGTCCAGAATATTATAACATTTTACCAAGATTTATAGTAATTTATACATGGAAACACTAAGTTTATACACCATGAAAAATTTCTAAATTTTTGAGACACCAAGATTATACACCTTGAAAAAATTTATGAATTTGTGAAATAATTTCTGAAACAACACATAAAAAGCTTTTAAATTTTTGAAACACTAAAATTATACACCATACAAAATTTCTAAATTTCCGAGGCACCAAGATTATACAGACCCAATAACTCAAATATGCAATTACAGTAATTTCAGTCAATAATTTCCTAAATTTCAGTTGAAGTAACTTGATTAAAAAATGTGCCCTGATAAAAATTTATATCATGTGCTTACTTTAAAAAACGAAAGTAAATCAGTCCAAAATATTATAACATTTTACCAAGATTTATACTAATTTATATAATGCTATAACATTTTTTACTTAAATAATAGTACAAACAATTATTTAAATTTTATTCAATATTATTTTTAATGTTTTTAAATGTAAATTTGGAATTTTGGAATTTTGATTTTGTTTTGATAGAATGTCTAAATGAAACTTAAATTTTTTTAAACACTAAGAATATACACCCTGAAAATTTCCTAAATTTCTGAGACACCAAGATTATACAAAGAAACACTAAGTTTATACACAATGAAAATTTTCTAAATTTCCGAGACAACAAGATTATACACTTTTAAAAAAAAATTGAATTTTTAAACTAATTTCTGAAACAACACCTAAAAAACTTTTAAATTTTTTGAAAAACCAACACGTGAAACTTTTAAATTTTTGAAACACTAAGATTATACACCATGAAAAATTTCTAAATTTCTCAGGCACCAAGATCATACGCGGAAACACTAAGTTTATACACCATGAATTTTTTTTAGATTTCTGAGACACCAAGATTATACACCTTGAAAAAATTTCTGAATTTATGAAATAATTTTTGGAACAACACCTAAAAACTTTTAAATTTTTTAAACACTAAGATTATACACCATGCAAAATTTCTAAATTTCTGAGGCACCAAGCCTATACACCTTGAAAAACTTATTTCACACCAAGATTATACAAACCCAACAACTCAAATATGCAATTACAATAATTTCAGTCAGTAATTTCATAAATTTCAGTTGAAGTAAACTTGATTAAAAAATGTGCCCTGTTAAAAACCAAGGTAGGGCATTTACAATACTTCTTTAAATACTATTACATTTATATAACCTACTTACTTTTAAAAATAGAAGTAAATCAGTCCACCATGCTCCCACACGTTCATGCCACACTTTGATGCACATATAATTTCTTAAAGGCATGATATCCTGTGTTAAACGCATCAGGGTTGGAGATACAGGAAACCAACCTTGCAAAGTTGATGTAAACAAGGGCGTAGGATCTCAACCCTGCAAACTGCAAGAACAGGTCTAACTGCCCAAATTCACTACAGACGAGATTTTATCCAAAAATCGGAGGAAAATGTATTGTAACACGCCTATTACGTATGGAGATATATATGTTATTTACTGGTTCGATGGTTGTTCCTTGGTCGCTAGTTTGTTGGCTCGTCGGTTGCTGGTTGTTTTTGTTTGGCTTAAGTTTACGATTTCGGGACCCTGGGCTGCAGTTGGGCATGTTCGCGCTTTCTCGCTTGTTTGGTGCTTGGTGTTTTCTTTTGTTTACTTTGGCTTTGCAGGGTTGGAGTCTTGTGCCGACAATTGAAGCTATTTTATTATTATTATTATTATTATTATTATTATTTGGGCGTTTTGTGGTGTTCAGACCCTGCACCCTCGAGTGGACATCGTATTCATACGACTCCAATGCCTCAACATCGCCATTTTTTAAACATCCCAAGAAATAATCTATCAATCCATTGCGCAGGTCGGTCGAGGAATAACGGAAATGCAGTAGAACCTGAAATGCATCGAAAATGCAATCTCCTACAGTATACGAGAATGCATCCAATCTAAAAACCCCATTGCTATGCAACACCTCGTCAATGTTATCATGTATAAGAAAATGACTGAAATAATTATTAGTAATATAGTAATGGTATTATTTATATGAGGATAACAAATAGTATCTCATACAAATAGCCTTCACCAAATTTCTAGGTTTTTTTTTTTTTTTTTGGGAGGGGGAGCGGGGTGCAATTATATATTATATTGTTCATTGTATTAATTCTTATGCTCACGTTTCCAGGTTGAAGGTGTTTTGGTTGCAGCAAATGCGTACTCAACCCCCTTTGAGTCTGTATGTGTGAAATGCAACTCTCATGCTTTTGCTTCCGCTTTGATAAGTGATGATACGATTCATTGTCTGCAATGCAATAAAAAATGTCCATACATATATGGACATTGCATCAATGCTGCCATCCGAACCATGGGAAACACAACTGTGCATTGTACAATTAGGCAGCCTCTGTTACAAGATGTGCTACCTGGGTTAGCAGAACTTATTCTTGTCAAATTCAATCCCCCTTAGTCACCACAGCAGATGACAAGAAAAGAAGCCTACACTGAACAGTGAACCAAACAGAAGAAACAACGCAAATAAATAACACTGTGAATTTGTTCAGCACAAAGACCACTTTGAACCATCCTACAAGCTTCTCAGAGGCAGAAGATGTTCTGCGAAATAGAAAGGACGGGACAAAGGCAACAGGTGGATCGAGTTTTTTGACCCACAAAATAAACATATTCCCTGTCACTACACCCCGAAGGATGGTTCCCCCTTGTGAAAGCTCCGAATTCGTTTTCTAAACCCCTTTGCATTGCAATTTTGGAAATAGCTATGGCACAATATCCAAGACGTGGAATTTGGCATATGAAAACACATGGTTTCCAGGAACATAAAATAAGACCACACAGAAAGATGTTCTGCAACAGAATTTTGAGGCAGGAAATCCTACCATTGAAAAATCTTGCCTGGAAGGTGTAAAAAACCAAGTAGAAAAAAATGAATAACAACGAAACGATGGCATGGAAACTTACCCATCAACGAGGGATGACAAAGCTTAGCCCCAAAACTTGCAAACCACAACAACAGGTCCAACAACTTGCAAAGCTGAAGAACAACAAACCAATGAACAACCACAAAGAGGTCCAACTATAACTGTAGGACCTCAACTTTGCAAAGTTGAATCAAACAAGAACAAGAAGCATGACACGAACCAATGAAAAAGAATCAACCACTGAACCAGTGATGTCGGTGGAGAACAATATTGCACAATTTCACTGCAAACAACACCATAAAAAAAAGGAACAAAATTGTATTGCAACACATATGTACAATAAACATTTAAGGTTGTGAGACCTGTTAGGTAAACACTTAAGACTGTCAGAACCGTCGAAGGGTGTCGCCCTGTGCAAACATTTAAGAAAAAATGAAACGTGGCAGACCTGTTTACGTACGCAACAATGACAAAGACTCTCGAAGTATGCAACAATAAAGAAAAAATCACACATAGTAATAGTAATAAAATAATAATAATAATAATAATAATAATAACAATAGTTCGAACAGTGGGGACTATGCTAAAAAAAATTGAGTGAGACGACAAAGTAATATGAAAATTGACTATGCATGTGCAATAAGACCTCAAATCTATGAGTACAAACTTTGGATATCTAAACATTTCAATACGAATAATACAAATTAAGAAAAGCACCATACATGGTAAAACTTTGGATATGGCAACATATAATTCATTGGGAATAACGAAGCTGGCAATAAATTAAGCTTAAGATAAAAAACCTAAACAAGAGAGGAAAAATAGTTAACAAAAAATGAGAAAGACTATAGCGACAAGATCAAACCTATCATATCTATGTAGTTCTTATATTTTGGATTAATGGAAGCCAATTCTCATTTATCTCCAAGCCTCCATCTCTATTGAGGTTATTAGGTTGCTTGATAATTTATGTTTCTTCCTTGATTCTACGCRTGAAGTAGTGATCCTCTTTAGCTAGGATTTTGGTATGTTTCAGGCATACATGGTGCTTTGTTTTCCTTGAATGATCGGYWAAAGTAGAGGTGTGTGTGTGTGTGTTTGTACTCATTCTTGATATCAACATTGTTCTCTTTGATCCTTATGTGAAATGATCATCCAGTTTCTCCGATGTAACATTTACCACAAGAGCACTCTACTTTGTAAACCCCTTTGGTGCAAGTTGTGTTTAACAAATCTTATTTTTTGGCTAATGGTTATCAAGGGTTTAAAAGAGGTTGTGATCTCTTTCTTTCTTAGGGCTTTGGCAGTCCTATATGTGACCCCTTTGATGTAGAGAAGGTGAGCTATCATGCAAGGGTTATGATAGTTTCTAGAATGTGGTTCACCTACTTATCTTTCAATGGTTTTTCTTAATGCCCTTTTACTGTCCTTGTTCATGTATCCTATGCTCTTGAAAACCTTGGTAAAGTGTTTATTTTCTTGTTTTAGGTGTTCTTCATTAGAGATCTTAATAGTTACCATGGCTAGGGTGTTCAGAACTACCATCTAGTGAGTGGGGTGGTGATGAGAGTTAGCATGAAGATAGATTTATGTATGAGCTTTATTCCTATAGACTTCATGTCCAAGGTACCCATACTACTTCCCATGAATCAACATATCTAGGAAGGGGATGTTGTTGTTCTCCTCCAACTCCATGGTGAGCTTGATGTCATCTGAGAGGGAATTAAGGTGCCCAAAGAATTTATTGAGTTCTTCTCTCCCATGTGGCCATACCACATTGGTATCATCCCTGTGTTTTTTTTCATCTCTTTGGTTTCAAGTGGTATGTGTTAGGGGCTCTTTTTTCAAAAGTTTCCATAAAGAGGTTGACAAAAATAGGAGATAGAGGAGATCCCATAGCTACACCATTGGTTTGCTCGTAAAATACTCCCTAAAAATTGAAGAATGTAGATCTAAGACACACTTTTGCCAATTTGGTTGTTTCAGGGTCCACAACCTCATTGAAAATCTGGATAACTTTGTTGAGAGGTATCTTTGTGAATAGAGAAACCACTTCAAAACTAATCATGATATCATCGGGTTCAATTCTTTCATTTTTAATGATCTTTTTCTATAGCCAACATTGTAGCGTTCTAGTGTTCTCTATTTTTTGTGTATTTATTGCCATGGTGGCCCTTTTCTCATATTCACTTCTTGTCCTTATGATGGATCTTGTTTGTAATTTGAAACATTGACAATATAAAGATGACTATTGTGGATTTTCCAAGCATTTAGTATAAAAATAACTTAATTTTTAAATCAAAATTTTATATTATATTCACATGTTATACTTTATTAAGTGTTATATGTCAAACTTTGATAAGATGTAAATCTCAATCTTTTTACTAACATCATGAGGTTATTGATATCAACATTATTTGTTGAGTTGTATTAAAATACATAATTATTGAAAAATGGGGAAAATGTAATGTTTATTTTAATTTTCACTTCTAAAATAAGAAAAGAAAACTTATGGAGATTTACTTATTGAATTAACTACATTAAATTTAAATTATTGTTAAATTTGTATTAATAAAAATAAAATTTAAATCTTTATAAAGGTTGAAATTTTTTCTAAAACAAAGAAACTTTATATTGGATATTTCGAGTGTGAAATCATAATATACATTTATTTACCTTCATAGGTTCAAAAGGCATGGATTATGTATGGTTTAAAACTAGTTTTTATTTTTATTTTTTACACATAATATACTTTTTCTAAGCTCTGAATGGGTAGTCTTTACACTTTTTTCACAAAAAAATTATTTATAGTTGTACAACTACAACATTATAACAAAATGAAAAACGACAATAAACACATCCTTTAACTACTTTTAGCTCTTGCATTAGTAAAGTGACCTTTCTGAAATTGAAATTTGGGTTTCTTCTCTGAAATCTTGCTTAGATAGAGTCCCCTCTTACAATTTTATGACTTCCTTGGATAGTTGATCAACTTTCATGTTGAATTCTCTATATATATTGTTAAAATATTGTGTAACTGCAAAGAATATTTTTATCCTCTTCTGTGGATAAAGATAAAATATATTGATTAGATCAATCCCCTCTTGTGGATTGATCATGTCGGTCATTGTAATTGACCAAATCCCCTTTTGCGAATTGGTCAAACCCTAATTGTAATAGGCTAAATAAGAAGTCAGCCCCATAATATATTAAAGAGGGCCCAAAATATATTAAAGGTGGTTATAACCACCCAGAAGAAGAAGTCGGCCCTGCTAGTGAAGAGACACTTCCACACGTGCCAGAATTGTATAAATAAGAGAGTCCAGAGCCTCATCTTAACACACACTAAGCTCATTCATCTAGTGCGCAAGTTTTGAAGGAAGCTGCAGTTGTCGGTTGCCAAAAGAAGGAAGAGAGAGAGGCATGTTGCTCAGTGTTGGATATTCTCTGTTGTCTGGTTCATTATCTTGGCATTGTATTGGCTATCTATATTAAGGAAGTTCTGTTGGGTTTTCTTCCCCTTGAGGGTTTCCCAAGAGAAATGCTTGTGTACTCTTGTGATTGTGTTTCTCTCAGTGATCCTGTCTATGCTATTGTTATCTAGTAAATTGAAAGTAACCTAATAATAGAAGAAACTTTAACATGGTATCAGAGCTAAGCTGAAGAGAGCATCTTTCACTGGAAAAAGAAAAACGTCACTATTGTCGTACATGAAAATTAGGGATTTTTATTGAAGAAGGTTTTCAGCCCCAAATCCATCTATAAAGGTGTGCCCTACCTCAAGGAACATTTTGGAATCTTCAATGCACATTTTCAGTGGCTAGATCTCCCAGAAAGTGAAACCCTAGTTTTCAAAAAGTACCAGAAGTACCAGAAAACCAAAAGCATGAGTCCAGAAATCCGCAGATCAAGTTTGAAGGGGTAAAATTTGGTTTTTCATAAATTTGACTGTACCAGCATACTCGCTTCAGTCCAACGCATCTTTTGGTGAGTTAGATCCAAGAAATTTGATTATTTTATCATTTCTATAGCCCGAAGGGCTAGGGTGTCCACTGCAAGAAACAATGGCTACCAACATGAGGGTAGAAGACAGGTTGGAAGGATCTAGAAACTTCAGATCTTGGAAGCATAAGTTGCAGATGATTCTAGACGAGAATGATCTCCTAAAACATGTTACAGTGGGTGTACCAGAACCAGATGAAGAAGAACAAAAGACCAAGCATAAGAAGAATGAAATGAAAGCAAAGAGAATTGTGTCAGATTTAGTAAAGGATCACTTGATCCCTCATATATCCGAACTACAGACAGCAAGGCAAATGTATGAAGCACTCAACAGATTATATGAAAGCAAAGACATTAGCTGGAATCTTACCTTGAGAAATCAGCTTCGTAATATGAAGATGGACAACTCAGAATCTATCACATCCTATCTTATGAGAGTTTCTCAGATCAGAGATCAGCTTGCAGCTATTAGAGATGTCATTAGTGACAAGAAGCTTGTAACCACAACCCTAAATGGGTTTCCAACATTTTGGATTCCTTTTGTGGAAGCAGTGTGTGCAAGAAGCAAGTTACCCAAGTTTGATAAGTTATGGGCAGATTGCACACATGAAGAATCTAGACTTGCAGACCAACATAAGAGATTAATTGTTGACGAAGAGGAAGCTCTTACAGTTCAAAAGAAAAAAAGAAGTTCCTTCAGGAGGAACAATAAAGAAGCTAACTTCGTAAGAGTTCCAGATAAGAAGAGAGATGTTTCAAAGATCAGATGCTATAACTGTCAAAAGTTGGGACATTTTTCCTATGACTGTCCTCAAGGAAAAGGGAAAAGAAAGCATCAAGTACATGTGGCAGAGGAAGAGGAATATCCTCCCTCAAAGAAAGCTCTAGCATAAATTAAGGATTATGTACTTTAAGTTGAAGATAGTTGATAGCAAATGGTGGAGTCTGTGGAGCCTCCCCACACAAAAACAAAAGATAAGTATTCATGTTTATTTTTAGTATCTTGTTTACTTTAATAATTTGTCATTACAAGTTAGATTTTTGTGAGAATGATAATTAACCTCATTTTATTTCAGTGTCTATGCAGACTTATCAAAGAAAAGGATAAAGAGATAAAATATTTATTTTAGGTATGATCACTCATGAGAGTGACAAAGAAAGCATATTGCAAGTAAACAAGTCTCGGAAGAAAGAACTTATGCCGTGGCTTGCAGAAGTTAGACAACATGAGAAGGACGTATGATATGGTGACAGTCAGTGAAGATCAGACAATATCCAGTATTTATATAGGAGCAAGAGGCTCCTAAAGATTCAAAACATAAATATTCAAGATGAAGAAAAAGATGGATACTCAGATATAGTGGATGAGATGCAGGTAACTACAGGTTGCTCTAGTATCGTTCTTATAGATGCAGAGGGAGCAAGTTGATCCAGTATGAAGACGTAAAGAAAGAATTATTCGAACTCAAGAAGGCACCCAGTATATTACAGAAGAAAACTTCAAGGATGATAATTAGAAGCTATTAGCTTGGTGCAAGAGGAAGCCATGTCTTCGAGTTCGAAATGAAGGATCGTGATTTGATGCAGTTAGAAAAGCAGATGGATGGTGCCCATATATTTTGATCAAGATGAAAGCTATCCAGTAGATGGATGGAGCCCAGCAGATGGGTAGCATGGTATTATACCATGGAAATATTTTGAACCACAAGAGATTTTTTCAAATCCCACAGGTAGACCTTCATAAAGAAGGAAAAGAGAAGAGACCTTTGTAGAGAAGGGGAATGAGAAATTTACCAAGGTTGGCCTATGTCCAAGTGTTGAGTTTTGGATACTCTAGGGACATGCTAGAATAC
>ML802412.1:429318-445812 GCA_009831015.1 Picea engelmannii
GGATTTCAAGGACATGAAACCCTTACATTACAAAACCGCGATATGCGAAATCCCGATATCATCATGAGTCGTTGATACAAGGGACACGTGGCAAAGGATCCCGAAGAGTCGGAGATCGGGAATCGGGGTTCCCGGAGACAAGATATTTGTGCACAAGGAAATCGCGATACGCGATTCTTCGATACAATCAGGACCGTCCATCATTTGAGGGACGCGTGTCAGTGGATCTAACATAGTCGGTGTTCGGCATATCGGGGTTTTCGAATGCAAGGAATTCTTGCCATACGGAATCGCGAACCGCGAAACCCCGATGAGTGGGAGCCAGCTGTCAAGCCCATTAGCGGAGGAGGACGGAGCTGTAGGAAGGACGCGTGTCAAGCACCCGGAGAGAATCGGGAATCGGGATACTGCGGGTCCCGTGGACGTGGGTCTTGTGACATGGGAAACCCCGTAGCCCCGATGGGGACAAGGTAGTGATCACAGAGTTGGTCATGTGGACCATGGACTAAACCAGTGGGGCTAGCGTGATCAGAAAGGCGCGTCGCGAATCGGGAATTCACAATTCCCGTGGACATGTGTTTTGCGTCATCACAAATGCTGAAATCCCGATGGGAGGTTATACGGCGGTGGTCTTATGGTAAGTGGTCACATAGACTATTGTATAGCATAGAGGGCTAATGCGTTAGGAGCATATCGGGGATCGGAGAACTGCGAGTTCTGAGAACTTGTGAATTACGACAACGGAAATCCCGAAACTCCGATAAGAGTAGCCCCGTACAGAAGGTAAGACCACGGTCGTAAAGGCAGTAAACCACAGGCTTGGCCTGGGGACTTAATGCGTAAGGAGCGCATCGGGATTTGGAGGATCATGAGTCATGGGGGTGAATGAGTTTTGACATTAGAAACCCTAAATCCCGATATTGAACCAGGGATTGGCATTTCGCTAAGGCAGGTTTGTGGGAACTTCTCATTTGTGGGAAATTAACCCAAAAATTTTAAATTATGATAGTGGATGTGTTACAATGTTGCTACCTAGTTGATGTCGACATCTAGTGACCTGTTAAAAGATAAAGAATGTCCTTCTTGTTAAGAGGGAGTGTTAAAATATTGTGTAACTGCAAAGAATATGTGTATCCCCTTTTGTGGATAAAGATAAAATATATTGATTAGATCAATCCCCTTTCGTGGATTGATCATGTTGGTCATTATAATTAACCAAATCCGCTTTTGTGGATTGGTCAAACCCTAATTGTAATAGGCTAAATAAGAAGTCGACCCCAGAATATATTAAAGAGGCCCCAAAATATATTAAAGGTGGTTATAACCACCCAGAAGAAGAAGTCGGCACTGCTAGTGAAGAGACACTTCCACATGTGCCATAATTGTATAAATAAGAGAGGCCAGCGCCTCATTTGAACTCACACTCAGCTCACTCATCTAGTGCGCAAGTTTTGAAGGAAGCTGCAGTTGTCGGTTGCTGGAAGAAGGAAGAGAGAGGCGTGTTTCTCAGTGTTGGATAGTCTTTGTTGTCTGGTTCATTATTTTGGCATTGTATTTTCTATCTATATTAAGGAAGTTTTGTTGGGTTTTCTTCCCCTTTAGGGTTTCCCAGGATAAATGCTTGTGTACTCTTGTGATTGTGTTTCTCTCAGTGATCTTGTCTATGCTATTGTTATCTAGTAAATTGAAAGTAACCTAATAATAGCAAAAACTTTAACATATATAAGTAAAATAAATTTCATCAAAAATAGTTTTTACATGTAAAACTTGATTTTTACATGTAGCTATTATTCAGTTTTTTAATAATCCATTGAATCCATAATATTTGGAAGCCCAAAACAATTAAGACTTGTTAGTATTAGCATTGGTCCCATCAAATCGATGATATTAGAAGCCCAAAACAACTAAGACTTGTTAGTATTAGAACTGGTCCCATCAAATCCATGATATTTAGAAATTTTAAAGGTTTCAAAACTTGCTAAGTATGAATCAAAGTGTGCAATCACCAACAATGGATACATATAATTGAATAATTAAAGATATGCAATTTAATAGGGGTATCGATAATTAAAGTTTTAATAAATGCAATTTGTTTGAAATTTCAATTGTTTCTTTGGGGTCCAAGATGACCCCTCACCTGTCACCCCACAAAATCAATAATAAATTATCTCAATAAAATGATTTAAAATAAAAAATTACAACTTTAGTTTAATAAATTATTATTACCTTAAAAAATGGTAAATGATACTTGATTATTTGTTATAAAAAGAATTTATAATTAGTTGATTCTAATATTAATAAGATTATTTTCATAAATAAAATTGCAAATTTATATTAGTGAAATTGTATATTTTCACATTGTTAAAAACTTGAAATTTATTTTTTCTATTTTTAATAAAATTGTTTGGTAAAGAGAAGTCAAAAAGTATTATTTCATATATATATTTTTCAAGTATTATTGATTTTATGATATACTTGGAAAAAAGTATACACTATTCATTTCTCTATATTATTTATGTTTCATTGATTGTTCTCTCACTAAATATTACGATGGTCATACAAACATATGTTACTTAATTTTTTGGGGGGTTTCCTTTCCTAGCTTCGGAGGTATGCTAGTTTAAATCTTACACTATTCATTTCTCTATATTATATTTGTTTCATTGATTGTTCTCTCACTAAATATTACGATGATCATACAAACATATGTTACTTAATTTTTCGAGGGGTTCCCTTTCCCGCTTCTAAGGTATGCTAGTTTAAATCTTACATTTTAAAATGAAAGACGATTCTTATATGTAGATGAAAATAATGGTTAGTGGAAACACCCAAAAAAAAATCTTTTATTTCTTTATATGTAAATAAAGAGCAATTTATTTCTTTTATGATGTGATGTATGATGTAAATGTATTCTTCTTTTTCCACGAGAAAAAAATGCTCTTTATATTCAAAAGGATATAAAAATTTACATGTGTCGACTTCTCTTACAGCAGCGAAACAAGGAGAAAACCGCTAAATACTTGGTTCAAATCCATCAATGGCCCGACCTTCAAGGCTAATATCCATCAAAGCTCAGATTCTGCAAGAAGGAATCAAATCAAAGCTTGATCTTGTAGGCAGGTCCTTCGTTGCCATCCTCCCAAAAAGAAAAGCAAATTTGGCTCGGAGGGAGGAGCAAAGCTTTTTTAGAGAGGGAGTCTGCCTCGGAGTTTTCCTCTCGGAAAATATGCTGGAAGGTAAGCTTTCTGAAAAGTAGAGTAGCATCCTTGGTCCTATCTTTCCAGCAATTAAGGGCTGCCACACGGAAGTCGGCCAGTCCATTCAGCCAATCGATAGTAAGCTTGGAGTCGCCAAGGAGTAACAAGACATCGGTGTGGCGACTAGCCAGCACTAGAGAAGTCCAAGCACCTAATAGCTCAGCCTTTGTGTTAGAACCCTATCCGCAGTTCAATGTCCAGCAAATACAGGTATGGGGGTTTAATGTTATTTTCCCCCTAGCTCCACAAAGCGCGCCCCCTTGTTGTGAGGCCCCGTCGAACCAGGCCACCGCCCTATCGAATGGAATGTGAAAGGGACGTCGATCCAATGGCTTTACCTGTAATGTATTACCAAGATTGGTTGCCTCTGCCAAAATGAGAGATGAGACGTAGTGGAAAGACGACTTCTTGTCATTAAAAATTGCAGTGTTTCTGGACAGCCAAACAAGCTAGCACCGGTGTATCGGAAGCATTGCAAGTGAGTTGTTATTCTGGATCCAGTTTTGGAAGCATGTTGTACATTGTTACCACTCCAATGTGTGGAAATATTTAGAGCAGATGTGATATATGTCCAAAGTGCACTGGTGAAAGAGCATTGTACAAATACATGCAGCGTTGATTCAATGTCCTGAGCACAAAGAGCGCAGCGATTTGGGCCCTCCCAGCCGCGCGCTTGCAATTTGTCCCAAAACAGAAGTTTATTTTCGAGCAGGAGCCAGGCGAACAATTTGTGTTTTAGAGGGCCGGTGTCTCTCCAAATCCTCTGTCTCCAGTTTGGAATTAATGAATTCCAGTTATGAGCGGCCAGTGCAAGGTATACATTTTTTGCAGTTAACAGGCTGACCGATCTCCCCCCTCCAGATTAGGGAGTCTGCCTTAGAATGCAAACGTACGTCGGATGCTTTGAGATGTTGTGAGAACTCATCCCATTCGGCCCTGTGTATCGGATCTAGCTGGAGATCTAAACCGCTCAGCCATGAGTCGCCAAGTGGGCCGGCAATAGACGAACAGTAGAATTGATGTTAAAAATGGAGGTTCTTGTCCTGTAGATGGGCACGCAGCGGAGGAGAGAGAATAGCTTTCCTGCCTAAGCCCAATATGCAGTCACTGCCAACTTCGATCAGAAGACCATCTCCGGGATGCCATGAGAGCCACTTTAATATGATCGGGAGAGTGGAAGAAATTTTTTTCCAAGACGGTGAACCTGTTAATGGATGAACCTCCGCGAATCTGATCCAAATATGGACTGGTAGATGGTGAAGATACTTTTCTTTGATTACAATACTCCAGAGTCCTGGATTTGTTAATAATCTCCAAAAGGTATTGGTCGAAAGTGCCTTGTGAAAGAGAGGCAGGTTTTTGAGACCCCAGCCTCCCATCGACTTCGGTTTAGAAAGCTCCTCCCATTTGGTGAGATGAAAGCACATGTTCTTCTTACAGCTAGACCAAAGAAAAGAAAAAGAGAGTTGACAGAGCGACTTCAAAACGGTGGCTGGGATGTGTGCTAAAGCCATCCAATAGACCGGAAGACTTTCCAACACCGCTTTAATCAGAATATATCTTCCCCCCATAGAGAGAAATCTGTGCTTCCAGTTGGGAATTCTACCTTCAAATCTGTCAATAAGTCAAGCCCAATCTTTTATTGTGTATCTGGAGGATTTTAAGAAATAACCTAAGTAGGTAAAGCCCTCCTCAAGCTCGAGGAAACCAATTCCAAAAAGCGCACTTAAATCGAGTTTTAAGGAATCCTGCGCATTTGAATTCAAGAAGGTGGATTTAGTGGCATTGATTTCTAAACCAGAGACATCACAAAAAGAAGAGAGGATCGAATGTATGATGGACCATTCGGCAAAATTAGCACTTGTCAAGATCAAAACATCATCGGCAAAAAGGATATGAAGAATATGAGTCAACCCTGCCACTTTAACTCCTTTCAAGAGTCCCTCCGCTTGTTTGTTCTTTAGTAAGATGCTGAGACCTTCCAAGATCAATATGAGAAGAAGGGGGAGAGTGAGCAGCCCTGGCAGAGCCCTCTCTCGCAATGAAAGGCCTTTGTAGGTTCACCATTGATTAAAATAGCCAGTGTTGCCGAGGAGATACAGTCCATTATCCAATTTGTTGTAATAGAGCCAAAACCGCTCTGGATAAGGATGAGATGCAGAAAATTCCAATTTATGCAATCGAATGCCTTTTTAAGATCCAGCTTTAGGAGAATGGCTTGTAGATTTTTTGTCTTAATGTTGTGGATGCATTCTTGTGCTACGCCAACAACATCAAGAATCTGTCTTCCTTTGAGGAAGCCAAGTTGTTCTTCGAAGAGCGCCCCAGAGAGATATGGTTGGAGTCTAACAGCAATGATTTTAGAGATTATTTTGTAACAGAGATTGCAGAGCGATATGGGGCAGAAATCATTGAAATGCCTGGGAAAATTTGATTTTGGAATCAAAACAACAAAGGTTTTATTCAGTTGTGAGCTTACATTCCCTCTTGTTCTCGAGTCTTCAATGACATCAAGAATGTCCTATCCCATTAGATCGAAAAAATGAAGGAAGAGTTCGACCGACTAGCCGTCAGGTCCTGGGGTTTTCTCTCTTTTAAAACTTTTGATTACCTCAAGTAGTTCCTCCTTAGAACATGGGGAATGTAATAAATTTGCCTCCTCGGGAGAAATCAATCTTGGAAATAAACTGGTTGTTGTTGTCTGTGCTGTAAGTGAAGGAGCTGGAGGAGCTTTGAAAAAGGATTTATAGTATGTGTAAGCCGTCGACTTGATCTCGGCCTGAGAGTGGTGTAAAGTTCCATTTGCATCTTCGATCTCCCAGATTTGCTTTTTTGATCTGCGGGAGCAGGCAATTCTATGAAAGTAGCTTGTATTTTTGTCACCTCCAGCCAACCACAGCATCCTGCTCTTTATACGCCATCTCTCCTCCTCATCATGAAGTAGTTTGTTACGGGCGTCCTCTAGACATCGAATCTTGTGTGCTATCTCCTCGCTGCTAGGTAGCTGGATCTTTTGTTTTAGGAGGTACTCCAGCTCAAATTCAATGCTGTTGAGCTCGACTTGTTCCCTGTCCTTTTTATCCTTAAGCCATTGAATCGAGAGTGATTTTAAGGTATTGAGTTTTCTGAATAAATTCCCTTGTGCGTCTCCTGGAATGACATGAGTACAATCTGTCCATATAGATGTAACAAGATTAATGAAGGTAGGATCCTTCAACCACAGCGAATTAAATTTGAATGGATGACCCTTACTACCACGACCTTCCCCTAATTGAAGGCAGATCGGCGTATGATCAGACAGAAAGGGAAATTTAACCCAAGCACGACTACTGTAAGATGGTAAGAGTAGACTCTCAGCTACCAGAAAGCGATCGAGTCTTTTGGAAATTTTTGTTGATCCTTGTCTTCCGTTCCTCCAGGTCGGCAGAAGCTCCGGCAGTTTAATGTCAATCAGAGCATTTTTGTAAAAAATCTGTTGGAAAAAACTTGAAAGTGGGTCAGTCGATGCCAAGTCACCCCAAATTTCAAGAGGGCTGGTAGTTAAATTAAGGTCACCGGCGAGAATGAGGTTCTCTGCCGCCAGAAGGCCCAGATCGTCTAGCCGCTGCCAGAAGTCTTTGCGTCCAGTGCATGGGCCGTAAACATTGAGCAAGTTGATAGGACGGTTAAGTTCAAGACTAGTCCCTGATAGCAAGATTCCCCCAGGACTGAGCATCGGGGAGAGATTGAAAAATGCAGGATCCCAAGTAACCAGTAAGCCTCCCAAAGTTCCCACAGAACTTGCCGCACAGGACAGCCAGCTCGGGCGAAGGAGATGCATGAAAAATGTATTCTTCTTGCATCAATATCTTTTATACTTTTATACTTTTGTATTAACATCTTTTATACTTTTGAATATCAACATCTTTTATATTTTTGAATTAACATTTTTTATACTTTTGAATAGTATTTACTTTGTATAAATAATTTTTAATTTTTAATATAAAGTTTGGGGAGAATTCTATTACAATAACATATTTATTAAAAATCGAGTGAATGTTTATTGAAAATTTAACTAAGATGGTAATAATTATTCATTTTAACTACTTAAACTAAATACTATTCATATTTATTATTTGTTTACACACTTAAACTAAATCTAATTTACATTCATATTTATTATTTTATTTGTTTATATTTATATAATGTATATACATTTTTATTTTTATTTTAATATTATATATTGTAATTTTTTATTTTATTTATATTATTATGATATTTATAATAATTATAGATTTTACTATTATAATGTATTTTAATTGATCATATTTATTAATATTTTTGGTTGTGATTGTATTTTAAGTTTTTTAATTGATTGTATCTATTATTATAATTATAATTGTAATGTATTTTAATTGATCATATTTATTAATATTTTTGTTGTGATTGTATTTTAAGTTTTTTAATTGATTAGATTTCAATTAGCTTGATGAATGAGTGAATCGACCTATTCAACTTTGGCTATCAGATCCATAAGAAAAAGAGAGGACACAAGTTGTTAGGAGACAGAGAAAACCAAGAGGCGGAGGGAACAGAACAGAAGTAGGCCAGAAAGGCAGAAAACACAAGTTGTTATTAAACGACATTATATTGAATCCGGTGAATTGGTGCTTTCCACTGCTTTTGTCCTATCGATTTAATCAGTCAGGGAGAACACACTAGTTGCTATATAGACAATACTCTATGGATAGGCCAGAGAACACTTAAGGCAAAGAACACAGGTGGCTATTAGACGATATTTTGTGGCGAAGCCACTTGATGCCCCAAAGGAAGAATCAGACTCATTATAAGATCTTGGAAAAGATTCAAGACCTATTACAGGTTAGTGGATATTACAGATCTCCACTTAGACCTCTTCATACGAAGAATTCAATTTCTTTTACTGGTTTTCACACTTCTGAAAGCTCATTTATGTTTGACGCTTGCTTTATTCATTCATAACAGCAGTGAATTTGTTGTGATTGTATTTTAAATTTTTTAATTGAATATATCTATTGTGAATGTTTTTCCTTATTATGTTGATATATTTGCTGTAAATATTTTTACTATAAAAATTAAAAATTCTTAAATATATAATTAATATTTTATAAACTAATTTTCATTCATATTAATATATATGATTTATATAAAAAATTTAAAAATTCTTAAACTATTTTTCATTCATATTAATAGATATGATTTATATATAAATTTTTAAAATTCTTAAACTATTTTTCTCACCACAAATACAATACTAAAATTTAGCAAATAAAATTTTTAAATTAATTATATTTTTTTAATTATGCGCCCCATGGGATGGCAGACGCGTGTAAGGGGCACATTGTTCTGTAAGAATCGACATCTAATGCGCCCCATGGGATGGCAAATGCGTGTAAGGGGCACATTGTTATGTAAAAGTCAAACGGATAATACCGTCTAGAATTTTAAATGATATCTTTAACGTGCGTTCCAAACGGTACGATAATACTATGATTAGTTGTTCTATGCAAATGATATGCTTTATTTGTGTATTTGTTGGTTTGTGTACCCCTTGGTGTGTAAGGGGTTTTACATGTGGATAAAGATGGTTTTAGAAAACCTATCACTAAAGATGTCTTCGGTATAATTAGATGACCAAAGTGAAATGTTGATCATATTAATAGGATCATATTATCACTATTTACTCACCCTAAAACTAAGTAAATCTCACATACATCATGGCATTGAATCTCTCATGATATTAAACCCTAAACAAAACTTTGGAGTATTGGAGTGTGTGTATGGATCCCATATTTTCTTGCTTTCCTTGAGGTGAGTGGACGGTGATAGGAGGCAAACAATATGCACCCCGCAACAGAGCATTTAATGTTCTAAATGTTGGGATATATATTGTTGGATCTAAAGGTGTTTTATATCCATTGATTAAAGTGAGTAGAGGATCCATTTAGTAGCTCATCCCCTAATCTCATCAATTATAAATATGCACCCTGCAACATAGCATTTAATGTTTGAATTGTTGGGATATATATCGTTAATCTAAAGGTGTTTTCGATCCACTGGGTATTCACTCAATGAACATGTGACATAGCGCCTTTGTTCATGGGATATTAAAGAATACCCTTAATTTCACTAGATATTGATAAATATTTCCCAAAGTCTTTTTGTTGAACCCCCCTTCCAATACATATTTCCAATAAAAGAAACCCCTATTTTTACTAGATATCCCTTTTATACCCCCCAATACCTATAAACCCGTTGATACTGCACATCCCCCCCAATACCTACAATATATTCACTTTACTTTTCACAATTTAAAAACCTCCTTTATGAATGAACATGATAAGATATTGGTCAACAAGTTGAAGCATTTGTGTTTCGATTCGAAGACATATATCCCAACATTTAGAACAATAAATTCTTTCTTGTGGGGTACATATTGATAGACGATGGGAGTAAGGGATGGGCTACTAAATGGACCCTCTACTCACTTTAATCAATGGATGGGTTTCCAAATAATTTCCTCTTTTTTATTTGACTATGTAGGTTACGTTTTCATTGTTTTTTGTTTTAACATAAACAAGGAAAAATATATTTATAAAAGTTGCTTAGAACATAGAAAGTTAATAGTGTCTTACAGATAATTCCAAAATTCCAAGTTCCTTTCTACCAGATATACAAAATTGGAGAAAAAATCTCACTGAGATTCTACTTCCCATGACCTATGCTTAGTTACATTGTTTTTGAAAGTATATACTTTGCAAAAACAACCTATTATGTAAACAAAAAAGCACTACACATACTTATGTTATATTAGGCGGACCTTGGTCTTCCGGGTCTTCATTTTCATCTTGTTGCAAGGGGGCATTCAAGTCAAGAATTTGTTGGCAAGCTCTCGAGGACGATGCTCCATCCGAAGGTGTTGAAATTGATCCTATAGGAGAGACAGGATTGGGGCAGAGTCGAAGGTCTTCAATTTGTTGCCTGAGCACATTGCATTCATCCCTAATTCTTTGTTGGTCTTATCTTTGTTGCACTGTAATTTCCATGA
Organism: Picea engelmannii; assembly: GCA_009831015.1. Classification (NCBI taxonomy): domain Eukaryota; kingdom Viridiplantae; phylum Streptophyta; class Pinopsida; order Pinales; family Pinaceae; genus Picea; species Picea engelmannii. The sequence goes on from ML802412.1 coordinate 439,642, forward strand.
TAGACAAAACTTGTGATGATAACCCTTGAATCTGGATTTGCAGTGATTGGACCACGATAACCAAATTGTTATGATCATCCACAGTGACCTCCATATTTCCTCTCGAGCCTTTATTAATTGCTCTGCGCATTTCTGTTGATGTTGTGTTGTGTTTGGACAAGCCAAAGAACCATGAATTGTGGGAGGAACCGATTTGATGATGCAAATAGAAGAAGAGAGGAGTAAATGAATAAAGAGCAGTGGAAGCATGGTCGTATACATGTTCATGGAGAGTCCCCCATGGAAAGTGATAGGAATTTCCACTTTTGGCCATGATGTTATAAGGATGTACAGACAAACCAACAAATTCAAACCCTGTTCAATTGATGTTTGCATTGTCACAAGAAGTGGGAGCTCGATACAAGAGTGACGCAGGATCAAGGACAGAAGCGAGCGAAGTGGTGTAGATGCAGGTGGGAGATGTTGAATCAGAGGAAGAATGAGGCAGTTTGCATGAGGTGAGGGTAAAAGAGGAGAAGTTTAGTGCATGCAAGAGAATGTGGGAGAAGGGAGCCAAGACAAGACATGACATGAGGGTCGGTGGAGTATTAATTTGAAGGGAAGAATGAGGATGTCGAGGGATAAATGCAGAGAGGTATGGGTGGAGCAGGACCCACCTAATTTGATAATTAAATAAAACATACATTGCATCATAGGGTATGGTGCATTGTAGTCTGACCATTAATGGTTAAGGATCCCACATTTTTTTTTTGTTTTTTTTTAATATGGCGAGTTTGGCTTGCTCCTCAACCTCCTTGTTGTTGAGTCTTAAAACATGAAATGAGCTAATGCTCGAGAAGGCATGGGTTTCAATTTGAATTCTTTGGAAAATTGCCTTGAGTCGGCCATTAGAGGGCTAAGATCTTCGTCTTACATGATTGATGGTGGATTTGGAGTCTCTTATTATGGATAAGGAGAGAATACCCCGATGTTTGGTCAAGAGGAGACCCTAAAGCAATGCATAAGCCTCCACTTGGTTATTTGTGGTGACTCCTATGTTCTAGTGGAATGAAATCTCTTTGTTTCTTCCTAGGCTAAGGATAACCCCTCTTGCTCCTACCACCCTGGGTATTTTTTCGTTGGGTTTCATAACACTCATTTGATTCAATATGTTAATTTAATAATGTATAATAAATATATTTAAATAAAAATAGCACATGTTGTATTAGATTTTTGGATATAAACTGTGTATGGAGATTTTGAAATGTCCAACATTTCGAGTGGACACTCCACCCATCATCGGGGACTGTTGAAGCAATGAGGATTGAAAAGAGTGGCGATGGTGCGACTATAAAGGCTAAAATTAATGTGAACGTTGGGAAAAAATGGACGAACACTAGCCATTAAAATTTTGACCTATTTGAATTAAAGAAAAGTAAATATTATTAATAATTAATGTATAGCGGGGAAAAATAATTAAGGTATAACAAGATAAAGAATTAAAGAATTAAAGGATAAATTAATTACAAGGATAGAGAGAAGTAATGATGAAAAATTCCAAATAATGATACTAATAGTATAAGAGGTTAAGTAATGACTCTTGAAATAATAATCAAATAATAGAAATAAAAGGTTAAGATATTAATGATAGGATTAAGATAAGGATCAATAATAATTAGAATTAATTAAAAATAATCAAAGGTTCAATGTCAAATAATTGAATAATTAAAGGTTAAGATACTTATGTCAAATTTAAGAAAAGGATCAATCGTAAGTAGAGTTAATTAAAATATAATCAAATGTTCAAGGATAATTATAATATAATTAGCCAAGGTTTAAATTAGAGAATGGGGGAGGGTGAATGAGGGGCCCCTTTAGATTCGAAAAAAAAAAGGAGTAGAGAAAACCACAGAGATTTAAGATTAGAGAATTGAAGAAGAGGAAGATTTAAAAATAAGAGGATCAAGGGAGATGAAAACAACAAAGGAGGGGGGGAGGGAAAGTCGAAGGAAGGAGAAAAAAATTAAGTTTGATGTCTAAGGCGATGAATGATGGGCTTCCACGAATGGATAAGTTTGTATCCATCATTGTGATTAAAATTGTTTGGATGTTTTTCAATCTCCAAAGCTTCGTGGATAACATGAGATGGGTAAAAGGGTGTTGAGGCCACGATTTTGGTTTGATCAAAACATATTAAGTGTTTAAATTTGGAAGAATGTTCAACGATAGTTGATTTAGAGATGTGATTGTGGGTTGTGCCAGCGTTGTGCTCTTTGAGATGGGCTTTGAAGGATCTGTCAGTTTGGCCAATGTATGATTTTCCATAGGAGATGTCAGGCACCAAATCTATTATAATAGTAGAAAACATAAATATTGCAGGAATACCAGTGGAATAACAACATAGAACAGTAATATAGCAGCGGAACATCAAAATATATGGAACCACAACACCAAAATAATACCTTTATTGATACGAAACAGTGTTCATTTGCCTCTTCAAGGGGGCAACCTCCAGCAGATCAGAGCTCTATTACAATAATTCTCAAGAAAAATACCTCTCATACCTTTACTCTTATTTATACTAATTATATATTCTAAAGAACATTCTAGAGGAAGATCTTTCTAGAAGTGAAAGCTTCTATTAAGTCTTCTTACATTGACTTTTTCATATTTATTAAATAGGACTTATTAACTAGTATTGACCTTTATTACATGGAAATATATCATTCTACCTATATGATAAGTTAAGGGTTTAGGTCCCTAACATCCCCTCCCCCTTGAAGAACAACATTGTCCTCGAGGCTTGAGATGAAGAAATTCCTGGAGAATAGTTTTCGACTCCCAGGTGGCATCTTCTGGAGTTGTATCTTTCCACTGCACCAACACCTCCTTGATGGTGCGCTGACGTACACAATGTTCACGCTAGTCCAAGACTGCCTGTGGCTGCAACCATATGGAACCTTCAGCATCCAACTCCAGAAGATTGGTTTGAGTTTGGAACTTAGTTGCAATCACCTTCTTTAAGCATGAGACATGAAAAACGGGATGAATCTTAGAATGATTGGGTAGAGCTAGATGATAGTCCACTAGTTCCACGAGCTTCAGAATGGTATAAGGACCAAAAAAATTGGGAGCAAGCTTCTGACAGTGTTCTTATTTGTGTGAAGTCTGATTGTAATGTTGTAGACAAAGAAACACATGGTCTCCTGAAGCAAATTGGCATTCTGAACATCCTTCATTTGCTTGTTGTTTCATACAATTTTGAGCCATGACCAAATTGTCTTTGAGAGTACTAAGAATGGCAACACGGATTGTAAGAGTTTTGTCAACCTCCTGAACCTTTGAGACCCCTAGTATATAGGAAAGAACTGACGAGGGATTTTGTTTGTATACTACTTCAAAAGGAGTCATGCGAGTAGCAGTATGGTAAAATGTGTTATACCACCGTTCAACTAGGGGTAACCACTGAGCCCACTGATGTTGTCGATCAGATGCAAAACACCTCAAATATGTTTCCAAACACTTGTTGACAAATTCAGTTTGGACACCAATCTGTGGGTGATAAGCAATACTGAGTTGTAATTATGTGCCTTAGAGCCTAAATAGTTCTTGCCAAAAATTACTGGTGAAAGTTGGATCTCTGTCAAATACAATGGAATGAGGCATGCCATGAAGCTTGAAAATATGAGCTACTTTGGATGATGTGAATGGGTGTTGAAGAGCACAAAAATGAGCATATTTGGAAAGGAGATCAACTACCACCATGATGACTGACTTATTGTCAGATTTAGGTAATCCCACAATGAAATCTATAGAAATGTCTATCCAAATAGCCGTTGGAACCAGAAGCGGTTGTAGTGTGCCTATAGCTTTGATAGTTTCCCCCTTGTTGCATTGACAAACATCACACTCAGCCACAAAGGTGCAGATGTCTTGTTTCATATCATCCCATAAAAAATAATGTTTAACTCATTCATAGGTTTTGGTAAACCCGGAATGCCATGTTTTGGGTGAAGCATGAAGCTTAGAAAGCACCATGGATTTAAGTTGCAACTGGTCGCTTAAATATAGATGGCCTTTGTAGCGAAGCTCTTCATTGTTCCAAGAGTACACTAGAGAAACTGGAGAATTGTCTTGCAATTGTTGGATCAATCGAGGAGTTTTGGGGTCTTGCACCCATTCCCGACGAACATCTTGGAGCCAATCTGGTACAATGAAGAAGAGGGAAAAAATGGATCCTTCTTCTTCATGCTTTCTAAAAAGAGATCTGCCACTACATTTTCTTTTCCCTTCATATAAATCATCTCATAAACATAGCCAAATAGCTTGGTCATCCATTTTTGTTGCTCATAGGATGAAATCCATTGTTCCAGGAAATACTTGAGGCTCTGATGGACGGTTTTAATTTATAAGCGTTGCCCCAAGAGATAAGGATGCCAAAGATCCACAACCTGCAGAATAGCCAACATTTCCTTTCATAGATTGATTGGCCAAGATGTCACTCTGTGAGTTGTTTGCTAGTGAAGGCCAAGGGTCCACCCTCTTGCATGAGTACTCTGCCAATGCCTTTCCCAGAGGCATCACATTCGAGGACAAAAGTCTTTGTGAAGTCAGCAAGGGCCAAGACATGAGTTATGTGCATGGCTTCTTTCAATGCTTGAAATGATTGATCAGTGGTTGGAGTCCAAGTGAAATCATTCTTTTTTAGGAGAGCAGTAAGAGGCACTGCAATTTTTCCATAATTCTTAACAAACCTGCGATAATATCATGTTAAACCCAAAAAACCATGCAAGTTATTGAGATTTTTTGGGCACGACCAATCCTGCATAGCTTCAATTTTCTTAGGATCCACCCTTACACCATCCTTCCTGACAATATGACCCAAGTAATCCTCTTCTGAAGCTCCAAAGGAAAATTTAGATTTCCTGAGAAAGAGTTGGTGCTGAGAGAGTAGACAGAGAACTTGATCCACATGGGTAATATGGTCTGCCCAGGTTTAACTGTAGATGAGAATATCATCAAACAAAACTAAGACAAAATGACGGAGAAAAGGACATTAAACATGGTTCATGAGACTTTGGAAAGTGGAGGAGCATTATATAGGCCAAAGGGCATGACCAAGAATTCATAGTGACCCTCATGAGATCGAAAATAAGTCTTAGGAATGTCTTCCTCTTGCATATGTATCTAGTGGTAGCCAAAACGTAGATCAAGTTCAATAAAATACTGAGCACCACTTAATTCATCCAAGAGATCATCAATGACATGAATGGGAAATTTGTCTTTGATGGTGATTTTGTTGAGAGTGGAAAAGTCGGGACACATATGCCAAGTACCTTGTTTTTTGAGTACCATAACGATATGGGAAGAATAGGGGTTGGTACTAGGGCGGATAACACCCGCGGCTAGCAATTCTTGAACAATTTTCTCAATTTCTTTCTTTTGGGCAAAGGGATGATCATAAGGGCGAACATTGGCAGGAAGAATGTAGGGGATGAGAGGAATGGAATGATCATGAACACCACGAGAAGGAGGAAGTCCATAGGGAGTGTAAAAAATAGCTTGGTGTTTGGATATGATACATTGGAGGTCAGGATGCTACACATGTGTCTCAATTTCTTGAATAGAATGGAGTTGGGAAATAATGTTGGAATGACCTTTTTTGAGGAGCTTTTCCATTCAATGGGAACTGACGATCTCAGGGGATCCTATTGTGATTCCTGGGAATTTATATTGTTGTCTTGTCTATTGGAATTTCATGGTTAATTTCTTAAAATCCGTGAGGATGGGACCAAGAGTGCATAACCATTCCACACCAAGCAAAATATCACAACCACCCATGTCAATAGCAAACATATGAGAATCCAGGTGGTACTGCCCAATTTAGAGACACACATTTTCACAACGCCCCCCACATTTCATGGAACCACCATTGGCAATCAATATTTGAAAGTTGTTGATTGTTTGTATATAGCAATGGGTTTCTTGGGAAATACAATGGTGAAAAAAATTATGAGTGTTGCCACTGTCAATTAAGATGACAACCTTTCAATTCTTAATGTAGCCAATTAACTTTAGGGTTTGGGGAACAAAGAAGCCAGTGAGAGCATTCAATGAAATGACCGGTTCTACTTCTGGTTGGTCATAACGTGGAGTAATATCAGTTGCATCAGATAACTCTGCCATGGGGGG
>ML802412.1:445835-464954 GCA_009831015.1 Picea engelmannii
CTTGAGCTCTTCTTTAGAAACATCCTCAGAGATGGCCATAAACAACTTTTGTTCCTTACACTTGTGCCCTGGAAAATATTTGTCATCACAATTATAACAAAGGCCCTTGAGTTGGTGTTCTGTCATTTCAGCCCAAGTTAATTTATGGATCTTAAGTGGAGTGGGAGGAGGGGCAGGGTTAGTAGGTCGAGTGTGAGGAACAAAGGAGGGTTTGTGGGTCCTAGCAAAGACAATTTGTTGGGCTTCCTTAGTATGTTGAGTAACTTCCAACCAAGTGTGAGGGTGAGTCATGAGGACCTTGGCTCGAATTTCCTCTTTGAGACCACTCATAAAATATTCCCGGAAGAAGGCATAAGACATGCCCTTTGTTCTGAAATCCAAGTGTTCAAAGGCAGATATAAAGTCGTCCACTGTGCCAGATTGCTTCAACTTGGTCAAATGACCAAGATAGTGGGTGTCAGTGTCAAAGCGCTCATATAGCTTTGGTACAAATTGAGTCCAAGCAACATACCCCTGGTGTGTATTTCTATGCCATTACCAACTTTTTGGATCCAAATAAAGGACACCATAATGAATTTTGGCCAAATCATCAACAATTCCATGCAAGGAGAAATAATATTCCATTTGAGCGACACAACCAGTGGGATCGAATCCGTCAAATTTGTTCACTTCAACTCGAGGAAGGCGGGGGTCATGAGGAAGAGAATTGGAACGAAGGGCCATGTTATGGGAAGAGTTCTCACCTTCATAGTGGGAAGGTTGTTCAAGGGATGGAGAGCCAAGGGATTGTTTCGACTACTAGGTGAGGGAGGACAATTCACCCTTAACCTCTGCCAATTCGCCTGTAACTTTAGCCTCAAAGGTGTTCAAGCGAGAATTATTGGAAGCAATTTTAGAGGTCATTATTTGGATGTCTACCTTGTGTTGTTTGGATTCATCTCACAGGTGAAGGAATTCTTGATTGCGAGTGTTATCCATGGGTGAAGGAGGGGAATGGAAGAGGGGAAGTGGGACCATGGAAAAAAGAGTAAAAAATGATGTATATGAGTGTGTTTAGTGTGAAAAGAGGAATGGAATGAGATAGGTGTCAAATAAGGGTGCGGGAAGGTAATAAAAAAAGTTAAAAATGATAGGTATCACAACGATGAAGGCGAAAAGGAGAATCCAACGAGATAGGTCTAAAATAAGGGTTTGGGGAGGTAAAAAAAAAGGTTAAAAATGATGTCACAACAATCCAGGCAAAAAGGGGAATCCAATGAGATATGTCTCAAATAAGGGTATTGGCAGGTCCCATACTCCTTTTTTTCCTTTTCTTTTTCCCTTTTTTTTTTTTACTTCGCTAGGGTTTTATGCAGATCTAAATAATATCGTAGTATCGAAATGCCCAAATTCTTAACAGAAAAAAGCGAAATAAATGTATAGTAATTTTCGCAACTCGAATGTATGAGGAAACGTTGTAGGGAAATAGATCTTCTATGTTTCTTTTCTGTTTGTAATTTTTGCAACCTGAATGCCGAAGGAAAGGTTGCACGGAAATAGATCTTCTCTATTCCTTTTTCTATTTGGTTTATTTCCCAAGTCTTAGGGTTTTCAGGGTGCCTACTGAAAAGGGTTTGTCATGTGCTATAGCTCTCTGATATATGTGTGGGGTCCAACAGTAGTACTCGACCCAATATCTCAGGGCACTAACTAAGGAGGCTAGACCATACCCTTGGTTGTACTACCCAAGTACTAGAGAGTATCTTCCCGAGTGTTATTCTCGGTGCCACTATAGCATTCATCTGCCCAATCGGTTGATCTATGACTATTTTCAGGATAGCTAGGGGGTCTCCCGATATACCAGAGGTATGTGGAAGCACAAGTTTGTATACATGTGTTGTCTGATGTGCTACCACTCGAAAGGGTACCAACAGGGGTTGCAAGGGTGTCCAACAATGTGAGCTTAAGTACCTCTTGTATTTTCTACGTGTATGCTTCCTGACCGCAGATTTATGCATTGAATGATATATCTTTGTAGCTTAAAGATGTTGGAACATGTCTCTGCCCTTGAAAAAATTTAACCTACAAATCCTGCCAAGGAAAGTGCTCTGATACCACTTGTTAGGCACCAAATCTATTATAATAGCAGAAAACAGAAATATTGTCGGAATACTAGCAGAATAACAATATAGAACAGTAATATAGTAGTGGAACAACATAATATATGGAACCACAACACCAAAATAATACCTTTATTGATAGGAAATAATGTTCACTTGCCTCTTCAAGGGGGAAACCCCCAGCAGAGCAGAGCTCTATTACAATAATTGTGAAGACAAATCCCTCTCAGACCTTTTACTCTTGTTTATACTAATTCTATATTCTAAAGAACATTCTAGAGGAAGATCTTTCTAGAAGCAGAAGCTTCTATTAGGTCTTCTTACATTGACTTGTTCATATTTATTAAATAGGCCTTATTAACTAAAATCAACCTTCATTACATGGAAATATATTATTCTACCTATATGAGAAGTTAAGGGTTTAGGTCCCTAACAGGAGCAAGGAATTTAGTAAACTATTGGGCCAAGCATTACATCAGATTTATCCTTGGTGGATCTCAAAGACTGTTTTAGGGTTTTGAAGGGCTTGAAGACGGTTTTGATATCCTTTTTAGTGATAATTTTGGATATGAGATCAATAGTGCCTTGGATGTAGGGTAGAGAAATGAGAGTTAGGGGGGAGGGAGAGTTGTTTGATTTTGGCTTATGCGTTGAGCGGAAAGCTTTGTTAATTTGAGAGATGGTGTAACCACTGGACACAAGGGCCTTGGTTAGGTGGGATTTTTCCTTATCAAGGAATTGGGGGTCTGAGATTTGGTGGCTCGAGTAACTAGAGTTTTAAGGACATTAGATTTTTAAGCAGGATGATGATGGGATTGTGCATGGAGGTATCTATCAGTGTGAGTCTTTTTTCGATAAACTTGGTGGGTAAGGGTGCCACTAGGGAGGCGAGAGATGAGAACATCCAAGAAGGCGGGGGAATTGTCCTTTTCCATTTCCATAGTGAATTGGATATGGAGGGAAATGCTCTAAGTGAGGAATGGCCATGTGGCCAGACATCAAAAGTGTCATTAACAAATTTGAACCAACATTTTTATCTGAGATAAAAGGTGTTAAGGGATAAGGTCTCAAAATTCGCCATGAAAATGTTAGCTACCATGGGGGATAAGGATGACCCCATGGTTGTACCCTTGGTCCGCTCATAGAATGTACCTTTGAATGTGAAGAAACTAGAGGTCATGCAGATTTAAGTAAGGTTAAGGATTTTAGGGTCTACCATCTTGGAGATGAGGTCCAAAGCTTCGAGGACAAGGATCTTGATAAATAAAGAGACAACATCGAAACTAATTAGTAAGTCGTGGTCATCGAGTTGAAGGTCACGAGTTTTTTTGAATAAAATTAGAGGAGTCTTTTATGAAGGAATATTTTTTGCCAATAAAGGATTTAAGTTTGACAACAAGAAAGCAGACAAGGGCAAGAGTGGGGGCACCGATAGAGCTTACTATAGGTATGAGGGGAATGTCTTTATTATGAATTTTTAGTATAGATACGATAGTTAAATAAGATTTTCTTAAATAGTTATATTTGTAAGAGCTATATTTTATGGTGTTTATTTATCTTGACTCAAAATGTGGTGTTTTGTGTTTTTAAGAGTGGTATTTTATGGCGTTTTGTTTATGAGTAATTTTTTTCTTTTATTTTTTTGATTTTATGTATAGTGAAATATTATATTTTTGTTTTCTTAAAGCATTATATTTTTTCAAGTGTTATATATATATTAATTTTTTTTCCTCCTTATGGTGAAATGTGTAAGCACATTTTTTTTAATAGTTGTATTTTTAAATTCGGGTTAGCATGAGCAGGAGGGGTTATCCTTAGCCCAAGAGGAAACAAAGAGTTTTCATTCCACTAAAACATAGGAGTCGCCCAAGCGAAGGCTTATCTGTTGCTTCAATGTCTCCTCCTTGCCAAATATTAGGGTATTCTCTCCTTATCCATAATAAGAGACTCTAAATCCACCATCAATCATGTTAGATGAAGATCTTGGCCCTCTTATGGCCGACTCAAGGCGATTTTCCAAAGAATTCAGATTGAAACCTAGGCCTTCTCAAACATCAACCCCTTTCACATTTTAAGACTCAATAACAAGAGGCTAGTGAGCAAGCCAATCTCCCCATCAAAGAAAACGTGTGATCCCTAACCATCAACGATCAGACTAGAATGCACCATATCCCATGATCCAAAGAATATTTCATTTCAATATTAAATTAGGTGGGTCTCGCTCCACCCCGAGCTCTCTTTCATTTATCCCTCGACATCCTCATGCCTCCCCTCAAATTAATACTCCACCCACACTCATGTCTTGTCTCCTTACAAGACATGGAACTCCCTCCTCCCACATTCTCTTACATGCCCTGGCCATCTCCTCTTTTACCCTCACCTCATGCGAACTACCTCATTCTTCCTCTTATTCAACATCTCCCACCTACATCTCTACCACTTCGCTCCCTTCTATCCTTGATCACTCATCACTCTTGTACCGAGCTCCCACTTCTTGTAACAATGCAAACGTCAACTCAACAAGGTTCAGATTTGTTGGCCCATGTGTACGTCCTTACAACATCATGTCCAAAAGTGGCAAGTCCTATCACTTTCGAGTGGGGACTCTCCATGAACAGGTATACAACCATGCTTCCACCACTCTTTATTCATCTATTCCTCACTTATCATGTTTGCATCTTCAGACTGATTCCTCCCACAATTCATGGTTCTTTGGCTTATCGAAACACACACAAAATCAACATAAATGTAAAAAAGAATCAATCAAGGCTCGAGAGGAAACAAGGATGTCACTGTGGATGATCATAATGATTTGGTTACCATGGTCCAATCCATACACATCCAACTTCAAGGGCTATCATCACAAGTTTTTTCTATCATGGAAATTACAGTGCAACATAGGCAAGACCGCAAAGAATCGGGAATGAATGTGACACGCTTAGGCAACAAATTGAAGACCTTCGACTCTTCCCTAGCCCTGTCTCTCCTACAAGATCAATTTCAACACCTTCGGATGGAGCATCATCCCCGGGAGCTTGCCAAGACATTCCTGACTTGAACGCTCCCTGAAGCAAGATGAAAATGAAGACTTGGAAGACCAGGATCCACCTAATTTAACATAAGTATATGCAGTTTTTTTTTTGCTTACATACTAGGATACTTTTGCAAAGTATATATAGTCAAGCACAATGTAACTAAGCATAGGACATGGAAAGTAAAATCTCAAACATATATTAACTCCGATTTTGTATATCTAGTAGAAAGGAAATTGTAATTTTTGAATTATCTATAGGACATTGTAAACTTTATGCGTTCTACGCAACTTTTACAAATATATTTTTCCCTCTTTCTGTGAAAAAAGATAGTTGTATTTTTAAATTTTTAAAAATTTCTTAATAGCATTTTTATTAAATTTCATGGTGGTGGAACGCCATCCTTTTTTTTATAATTATACTTTTATTTTGATTTTTCTTATAATTATATTTTCAATTTGATTTTTCTTACAATGATAATGTACAAGCACACTAGAAGTTAAATTTTTTTAAATTTCTTAATAGTTTTTGTTATCACATTTTTAAAAATTTTACTTCTTGTTATAGCAAGATTTCCCTGACCCTATGCAAACTTGCACAGAAGGCCTTTTTCCATTTCCCTATGCAGACTTGAAGTCCCTTTTTGCAAATCTCAGAGCTAAAAACATTATTTTTCCACATATACGTGCCCTACCTGTAGTACAACATACGTATTCGTAGGTTGCACCACTACAGCTTGCATACATCAAGATTTGTGCCCAAAATTTAAAAAATGGTGTCGGGTTTCCATGTCACGTCACGAGATCCATGATCCTTGACCTTCCTTATACTGGAAACATTCTGACTTGACCCTTAAGTTCCACTTGAAGGCTACAAATGGGTCAAATCTGAGACATGGAAAAAGAGGAAAAGAATTCAACTTTGAGAGCAAAGTTACTCTGGAGAAATTATTCACTTCATATTGAGTCTGCATCCCTTTGTCCTTTTAAGTCTGACCACATTGTTCATCCCCCAAGCTCTTCCCTACATGATTGAGAACCTCATTGTCTCTCTTATATGAGCTTGCCTTTGGTGGAGGATTGAAGTGGTGGAGGCCCAGCTGGAAGGGACTTAGTTTCTCGGTTCTGAACCTTGCCGACACAGAAGTTTGTAATTCATTCACTTTCGCTGATTACATCTTAATAGAAATACTCTTTTATCATACAATCAATATCTTGCAAATATTTTTATTGTTATTCCATGGGCATATTTGTTATGAATGTTGATGGATTGTGCTATTGAATGAGCTAAGATTATATATTATCACCATATGCTTGTGTTTCTTGGTTCTTGAGGACAAGTTGCAGGTATATTGCTTTGTGTCAATTGCTCAACGGTGGACTTCATTGAATGTCTGGACGATGTAGGCCTTTTATCTTGTGTTGTTAGCATAGTTGTTTATATAGCATACATGATATTAGAGTTGATTTCTGCAGTCATTTATGTCTGTTGTGGTTTACCCCTGGCCATAGAGAGATTTTCCTCATAACTCTTTTTAATCTAATTAAGCATTTATTATTCATTTATAATTTATATTAAAATTAAATATTTATTATTCAAAAGAATAATGTCGAATTTTAAAACAATATATTTAAATTTCATAAATAATTAAAATATTGCAAATTAATAAGTTTTTTAATTGAAAATAACTCAACGACAACGTATTCGAGCAATAAATGAGAAAATGTGGGGACAAATTGCTCTCCACTTAACCAATCCCTTAATTAGATATTAAGAGCCCACAAGATCTCAATCACAAAAGGCTATACCATAGATCTCACAACAATTTCTCACACAACACATAGAACCAAGGACACTTCTCCACCTTCTAGAACCACTCATCTAATGCATAAGCCACTCAATTATTTCTTTCAACTTTGTGAGTCCCCCTAATCCATGGTAAGAATGGAACTCACAATCTACCTTCTCCTCCTCCATAAAATCCCTCATCCCAAACACACAATCAAAGTAGGACAATATTAGTTTATTTGCATGTGCTCCTCCACTTAATAAAAAATCCAATGCATATGCATCTAATCCATATTTATTAACTTAATGGATCATTAATTAAGTTAATTACACCTTTTATTATTATTTTCTTTCATTGATAACTACTTTCACTTGCCCCTTTATTAATTCTCATAATCCACTTATAATAGCGTACTAAACACTCAAAATATATTGATTATTGTAATTAGAAATATTGTGCACATGTGGGCTTTACTCATGTAGATATCATGAGTAAATCTTGCTCATACACTAGTATCGCACTAATTATCCATATGTCTACGTGCTCTTGAGTTAAGATTCACAAAATTCCTACCATACGACACACACAATCATGCACAAGTTATAGTGTACTTAATCAATTGAAACAGTAAATTATGAGCAATATCATAAGAAATATAAATTGTAGAAATTGGTAAATATCACAAAGTTGAAAAGTGACATCATCAAAAATAAAACAATAAATAAGATTAAAGTGTTTATCTTGGAGAATCGGCAGGATTGGATGGACCTAGGGTTTTCGTAGCATTATCTAAACTCCTAATCCTCGAGGCTAGCTCTAGTCCAAGGTCATGGACCCAGATCTAGAACCTTTAGACTATGGGGACAATGATCATATCATCCCATTGTTAGTTCTCCAGACAAGAGAAGAGTTATTGGAGATCTGGCAAGTTGCTCGACCCTTTAAGTAGGATATGTACCTCTGTGATTCTTTCTAGGTCACTGATGAACATGAGACACTTGGTGAATCTAAGTGCACCATTTTTCTTGGATCGAATGTCAAGGGTACTAGAGAGGATAGGGCTCTTAAATATTCACACTTTTCTCCATAGGACAAGGCATCTCCTCGGTCATCTCCCATAACAGAGGAGGCTTCGAGACAAAAGGGGTTTGGCCAAGACTATGATCCAAACAACACCATTCTTGTTTTAGAGCCGATTTCAGAGCAAATGAGGCCCAACACAAAATCTAGCAAGAACTGCGTTAGGTGCAAAAAGGACAAGGTTAAAATGGTGCTAGGGCTAGATGTTGGGATGGATCATCTCGAAAGTTTGTCGATCCTAGCCTCGGCTGGAAGGTTCACCAAAAAATCGGTTAAAGGGGAGTTATTGAAACTATGGTTAGATGCAGGGTGGAAGAAATTATTGGGTTATTTCCCTCACTTTCACCTATTGATCAAAGGTTATATATGCTTTGAATTCAACAAAAAAGAGGAAACATGCCAAACCTTAGATAAAGAATGGTTATGGGGTCCTTCCATCTTGGTATTAGCTAACTGGAAACCATGTTTTAACCCCTACAAAGAACCCATGAATATTCAACATATCTAGGTTCCCTTGCCGAGATTTTTGCTTGAGTTATGGAGTCTTAAATTATTAAGATTAGTTGGGAATTATATTGGATGATTTATTGTGGCTGATGAGAACATTTGGTCCATTACTTTTAAGAAAATGTCTAGGGTTTTGATTAAAGTAGATAACAAAGATGATCTGCTAACGAAACTGGAGATTATTAGGGGCAACTCGGTTCAAGTACAATCGTTGGACTATTGGAAAATTTCATTCCATTGCTTGAAATGCCTCAAGGTTGGTCACTTGTGGAAGGATTGTAGGGCACTTTTCCACTTTTGGCAGCCCAAGAAGAAAATTTAGAAAAATAAAGATGTCACAAAGCCCCAATTCCCTTGAATCCTGAAGTAGAATCAAGAGGTCTAACAAAAGATGAGCCAAGTGACGAGATTCCAACTCTAGCATCTCAACAACAAGATCCTTCGACTATTGCTTATACCGTGAAGGAGGACTCTTCCATGGTGTTTGCTTCGGGTGAATTAGGCAAAGGTAGGAATTTTCTAGCCAATGACTCAAACATCTATGATGATTCGATGGAAAAGTCTCTCCAAATTGTCATTTTATCTTAGGAGAGGGGCATGAATCCTCATGTTGTAATAACTTCGTCTCCTTTGGATTTGAGAAAGTTATAGGGATCATATGATGAGCCAACTGATTCTCATAATTTGTTGGGGGGGGAGATCCTTGATTTGACGGAGAAGTATGTAGACACCTCCTCTAGAAAGAATATTCTTGCATTCTCCCCTTACAAACCACATCTTAGAAAACCAATGGATGAAAATCGAGGGGTGATTAAGGGAGGTTTAGCATTGTCAAATTCAAAACCTTGTCCAACTAGTAGGAAATCCAATATCTCCAAAGAAAAATCGAAATCATTTAAAGAAATCAAGAAAGGCAAACAATTGACCATCAATGGGGCACTTAGAGCATATTACCCCTAGAGGATGGTTACATTATGATTATTATGTACTTCAATGTTAGACGGTTAGGGGGTATCCTTAAAAGACTATCCCTCAAGAAGATGTTCTCTTTCTATAAGCCTGATGTGATCTTGTTCTGAGAAACTATGTGTCTTGGGGTAAAAAACATAGAAATTATATCTTCGTTGTTAAAGGATTGGAACGTTTCTGCTAGTGATGCGTAAGAGTTTTCAGTGGGTCCCATTTTTGGTTTGAACAATAGTGTTGAAATTAACAACATGTCTTGTCTCCGTGGAGGTCTTGTTTTAGAAGGGCAGGAAAAAGATCTAGACAAGGTGTTTAGGATAGTGAATCTTTATGCCCTTTACAATGATAGGATTCAATTCTAGACTTCCTTAGAAGATCAACATGCTCTACAAGGGGAAAATGTGAGGTAGTTGAATTAAACTTAAATTTAAATTCTAGTGAGGTTTGGGGTGAAGTGGAATAACCAGATGCACTAGCTGATTTGTTTTCTTTTTTCTTTGAAGACCTAAAACTAAAGGATGTGGAATCCCACAAGGCAGTGACAAATTGGAGAAATTCAAGGTAGGGAAGGGTTGAAATCATGAAACTATTGGATCAGTTATTGGTAGCTTGGAAATTTAAGGAAAAAGTGAGGAGATATAATTCCCAAGTTGGATTGGGAGGACTCTTTGATCATTTTCCTATGCTTTTGCACTTAGAGGGTTCAAACCAGAAGAATCCAATACTCTTCAAGTTTAATCATACTTGGTTGAATAAGGAAAGATTTAGGAAAATGGTTTTAAGTAACTTGTCAAAGTGTGAGGTGGATATTAATGAATCATATATGCTTCACTTCTCTAAGAATTTGATCCAGGTAAAGAAGTTCGTCGTTGAATGTGTTAGCACTCAGTAATTTCTTTGGGTTGTATCAAAGAAAGCCCTGAGGTAACTATTTCAACCAACTTTAGATTGTATTCTGACCTATACAACCAGAGAGGGCTCTCTCATATGTCTAATGACTGGTAATAACTCAAATATTTCATTAATAAATGCACAGAGGTTAGATTCTACAACAGGAAAAATTTATTTTTGTTTTAAAGGGATGGTAGGACAAGCAAGAGAGAAAGTACCAATGGGCAATGGAGTCAATTTAAGAAAATGATAGAAACAAATGACTTTGTGACTGAACTTGAGATGATAAAGGCTAAATGAGCAACATTCTTCAATTAAAAATCGTTGTGTGTGGTGAGAGAAAAACACATGAAGCAACTCGGAGCACCACTGAGGATGACTTCAGAGTTAGCTTAGAGGAAAACGGTTTGTCTGAATGACGCGAATCCCGGGTTCGAAATTACGTTCCTATTCAGACAAAAAAAAGATATGAATAAAGAATACAGGAAGTACGCACGCAGAGAAATAATACAATACATCAAACTGCCACAGTTAGAATCTTTTCATCAAAGCTTTAGGACCTTTGCATTAAGTTTTAGTCGAATTCAGAGCTACATTAAATAGTCACTGTCTACACTTTTTTTTCTAGCCAACCTCATTTACATGAAAATTATCCCCATATATAGAAAACTAATGTCACCCTTGGCTGCTAGGGTCGAACTACTTCCTCCTAGAATCATGGATCTGTTTTCTTTGAAAGAGAACAATAACTTCAAGAGATTCACTAAAAATAGAAAACCCGACTTTGCCAAATCATAATCGTAAATGAAATATTCTTTACAATCATTGATCATGATTAGAATTTGACCACATGGTTGTGATGAGTCATCATGTGGACTGTTGGACACTCTGTAACCCTTGCACAACAATTCTGCTACGCAACAACAACCTACAACAAAAAACGCAGCGGATTACGCAACAAACTGGGAAAATAGGCGTTAAATATGACATCATATCTCACTAATAAAAAACTATTTTCTGAAACTGAAAGAGGTTTTGGTAGATAATATAGTTGTAAAGAAAAACCTCTCTTGGTTTCTTGAAATTCATCTCCAGCTGGTTGGAATACGTGTTGTAAAAACATGTCTTGGACAGGAAATCATGAAAACTGAAAAATAGGGATCAAATATTCCTTTGAATCTCCCAAAATATGAAATGGTTTTCAAATCTGAGAGAGGTTTTTATTATTTGGTTTGTCCTCAAAAAAAAATCTCGGGGATTTTACAAATTCCTCTCCAGTTGGTCAAAAAGTGATCTTGAAGTTGATCACTAAACCAATCATTTGCGCAGCGCGACCTGTAGCTTGTGCACTGGAAAAACCTCTGCGCAGAAGCATCCTTTGCATGATGAAATCCATCGCATGACAACATCCTATGTGCGACAACCCACTACGTGATGAAATCCACTGCGCGACGAAATCCACTGCGTGACAACATCCTATGCGTGACAGTATCCTATGCGCGACAACATCCCATGCGTGACAACCCACTGCGCGATGAAATCCACTGTGCGACGAAATCCACTGCGCGACAACATCCTATGCACAACAACATCGCATGCGCGACATCCCATTGCATGACGAAATCCATTGTGCAATTAAATCCCATGCGCAATGACATCCTCTGCACGACAACATCCTATGCGTGACAACATTCGATGCACAATGAAATCCATTGTGCAACAAAATCCACTGCGCAACATAATCCTTTGTGCGGTGAAGTGCTTTGTGCAACGCGTAGCAATTTTTGCAGCGCGCAGTTGTAAATGGAAACATAAATAATAAATGATAAACTTCCTTTTGAAACTAACCCTTGGAGATGTTAGATGATTCCAGGCATAAAAACAATATGGGTGCTAACAAACATGACTTTGCACATTGTTGACAAACCTTTAACCTTAGCTATGAAAATCATGGTGCTAACAGTTGGCTCCAATGGGGATGTTATCCTGCTTGCGAGGTAGCAAAGAATACTAGACTAGACGCCTATCCATTAGGTTGCTCCCAAACTCAACTTTCCAACTATAACTTGTAACCTCCATCCGCTGAAAACCCAAAGTTGTATATGCTCCAAACTGAAATCCAAAACTAAGATGAACATGAAAACTGCAGATTTCCAAAAGAAATGCTTGTAGTATCGAGCTTATTCGCACTCCTACCTACCCTAACTGATGAAAAAGGTGTCAATCAAGTGAAATCAAAATGCCAATGCAACCATGCAAGCACTTTATCCACTTTTTTCTTTCTTTGCACATGCTTGCTCCAAAGCCTGTTTACTGATAAGTCATTCAAAAATTTATCTATAAATTCAAATCTTAAAAAATTAAAAACATTGGGACTATTTTGTCGCCTCCAACGAAACTGCAAATGGATCCTCCAAAACATACATAAAACAACAATCATGTTTCACCCCTTCCACTACATCCTTGTTTTCATGTAATTCAACCTGTTGATTACCACAAAAAGGCTAAAAAATATGTTGAGACTGCTGGAAATAACAATCTTCTGAATCAAAAGACAATGTTGGCTGAAATGAAACCCCCAGTGGCAAGCAATCCATATCTAACACTGATGTTGATTGACCATCATATTTATTTCCAAGCCGGTAGTTGATCACAGGCTGCAAATCTGGACTGAAATAACCTTCCATGTAATCAACAACAGGGTCATTAAAGGTATGAGAAGGTTGTTGATCCTCTTCACTGATAACAATTTTCTCATGTAAAACAATGTCACTGTGAATGCAATCAGACTTCATTGCTTCCTCTGTTATCTTATGATTTACTTTCAATAATTCAAAGGAATAAAAACATAATGGAAGATATTTTTCATTTGCAAGTTCACTGCTTTCTTCATATTCAACATCATGCCTGGAGGATTTTTGATTTCAAACATTATAAACATTTTTCTTCAACAATTCGAAAGAAGCAAAACACAATGGCAAGGTTCTTTCACCTGATTCAAAACCTTCTTCATTTTATTCACTACTGTCATATGCACATTTTTCAATTTCTTTGGATTGTTGAACATACTCATTTTCAGATTCATCTTCGACCAATGGCTGCAATTTTGAACTGACAAGACCTTCTACATAACAAGTAACAGGGTCATCGGACACATGAGAAGATTGTTGCAATTTCTTGTTAATTTTTTATCCATTAATCAGTGTGATTTTGCATCAATACACATTCCTCTGCCTCAGTGGTGATCTTTAAATTTTCTTTCAACAATTTAAACGAAGCAAAGCATAAAGGTAAAGAATTTCCTTCAGTTGATTCGATACTTTCTTCATATTACTCTTTATAACTGTGATATGTAGGCTGATTGCTCTCATTACACTGCTGAAAAAGGAACATTTTCTGATAGAGAACATGCAGCTGGTTGTTCTAGGAAGTCAACATCATAATCATTGTCATATTCATCATATATAGACAAATCAACAACATCTGCAATGTCATCTATCAAGAAAAATCTTGGGACATCAACCTGCTCTTCAACAAGTTGATTTGCAAATTCATTTTCTTGACTATCTACAAATGAATACATAAAACAAGCAGCCCCGTGCTTATCATGAGATGGATCAAAAACTAAATTAGCACCTTCTTTTTCAATAAGTGGAATATAATCCTTTACAAAATCATCAACATTTAAAGCTTCAAGAGGACATATGATATTATTAACCCTCTTCTCAAGATTCAAATCAACTGTTCTTTGTTCATATTCATTGTCATGTTCTTTAGCATCCAACTCCTCATTTCGAATCTGTTTACATGCTTGAATATTGTCTTCAACTTCCTGGGCATTGTTGAACATATGTTGCAAAGACATAGACTTCCTCTCCATCAAAAGAAAATATAAGTTTGATTGAAAGGTTGTTACATAATGGAGCATGGCAACAACTTCAAGAGGTTGGACTTCTTTAGGCAGTTTATAATAAAGACTAGCAAACCTCCTGTTGAAATTTGGGATGGTTTCATCTTTCATTCTTCTCATGGCATAAAACTCTAAAAGGAGTAGATCCCATGACTTTCTCTCACCCCAAAACCTACGGAAAGCTTCCCTCAGTTCATCCCACAAGCTAATCAACTAAGGGTGCTGATGTCTGAACCATGCTTTGGAATCTCCTTGTAAGGACTGAGAAAATGCCCTCATAGACACATCATCATGTTCGATCTCAAAAAGGTATATGAAATGCTCAAAGACCTGAATATGTTTTTCAGCTGACTATCCATCAAACCTAGGAAGATACTTATAATGTTTCAGAGGAAATTCATGAAGGATGGAAGGAAATTTAAGAGGACTATATCTTTCTTGAATTATTGAGAGTGCAGGGTTAAGAACAGAAGGTACAAGCTCAACTTTGGTTTCATTAAGCTCACAAGAATGATCATGAACAACATATGGCTCAGAGGAAGGAGCTTGGTGAATATCGATTATACAAGAAGGAGGTATACCTACAGTTTGTAATGAAGGATATACAAGGGTAGATCTTTGGGATTCATTTAAACACGGTAAGTGAAGAAATATTCTTTTGAAAAACTCGGGAAAGGACAAGAAGATATTGATAAAACAGAAAAGTACTTCTTGAACTAAACTTAAGCTTGAGTACCTTATTTTTCCATAATGCTCTTCCATGTCTCTGTCAACGGATCTCATTCTCCAGTGGAGTCTTTGAATCACATTTGAAGCTTGATTGGAGTCGCCATGAAAACTTTAGCTCTGGATTCTTCTACTAGTGGAATCACCTTCAACTTATTTTCTGATGTGTGGAGTCGCCAAAGCAAAAATATAACCAATATGTGCCTAAGTGTCTATTGCTCTTAGACCTCAGAACTCAACCATGTCGTTCTTTCCTAGGGAAATTTTTTTATTTTGTCCCTGACAACGGCGCCAAAATGTTAGCACACAGTAATTTCTTTGGGCTGTATCAAAGAAATCCCCGAGGTAATTGTTTCAACCAAATTTAGATTATATTCTGACCTATACAACCAGAGAGGGCTCTCTCATATGTCTAATGACTGGTAATAACTCAAATATTTCATCAATAAATGCACAGAGGTCAGATTCTGCAATAGGAAAAGTTTATTTTTATTTTAAAGGGATGGTAGGACAAGAAAGAGAGAAAGTACCATTGGGCAATGGAGTCAATTTAAGAAAATGATAGAAACAAATGACTTAGTGAATGAACTTGATAGGATAAAGGCTAAATGAGCAATAATCTCCAGTTAAAAATCATTGTGTGTGGTGAGAGAAAAACACATGAAGTAACTCGGAGCACCATTGAGGATGAATTCAGAGTTAACTTAGAGGAAAACAGTTTGTTGGAATGGCACGAATCTCGGAGCATTACACAACCAATCACAAGTTCAAAATTACATTCCTACTCTGATAGAAAATAGATATGAATAAAGAATGCATGAAATACGTATGCAGAGAAAGAATACAATACATCAAACTTCCACAGTTAGAATCTTTTCATCAAACCTTCAAGACCTTTGCATTAAGTTTCAATGAAATTCATAGCTACATTCAATAGTCATTGTCTACACTGTTTTTTCCAACCATCGTCGTCTACATGAAAATGATCCCCATATATAGAAAACTAATGTCACCCTTGGCTGCTAAGGTCGAACTACTTCCTCCTAGAATCATGGATTCGTTTTCTTTGAAAGAGAACAATAACTTCAATAGATTCATTAAAAATAGAAAACCCGACTTTGCCAAATCATAATCGTAACTGAAATATTCTTTAAAATCATTGATCATGATCAGAAATTTACCATATGGTTGTGATGAGTCATCATGTGCACTACTGGACACTTTGTCACCCTTGCACAACAAGTCTGTTATGCGACAGTAACCTACAACAAAAAATGCAGCGGATTACGTAGCAAACTGGGAAAATAGGCGTTAAAGATGACATCATATCTCACTAATAAAAAATTGTTTTCTTAAACTGAGAGACTTTTTGGTAGATAGGATCGTTATAAAGAAAAACCTCTCTCGGTTTCTTGAAATTCATCTCCAGCTGGTTGGAATACGTATCGCAAAAACATGTCTCGGACAGGAAATCACGAAAACTAAAAAAATAGGGATTAAAGATTCCTTCGAGTATCCCAAAATATGAAACAGTTTTCAAATATGAGAGAGGTTTTCATTATTTGGTTTGTCCTCAAAAAAACCTCTCGGGGATTTTCAAAATTCCTCTCCAGTTGGTCAGAAAGTGATCTTGAAGTTGACCACTAAACCAGTCATTTGCGCAGCGTGTCCTGTAGCCTGTGCCCAGGAAAAACCTCTGCACGGAAGCATCCTCTGCGTGACAAAATCCAGTGTGCGACGAAATCTAGTGTGCAATGAAATCCAATGCACAACAACATCCTATGCACGACAACCCACTACGCGATGAAATCCACTACGCGACAAAATCCATTGCACGACAACATCCTATGTGCGACATCATCCCATGCATGACAACCCACTGCACCATGAAATCCATTGCGCGACGAAATCCACTGCACGACGAAATCCACTGCGCAGTGAAATCCCATGCGTGATGACAACCTCTACGCGACAACATCCTATGCGCGACAACATTCGATGCGCGACGAAATCCACTGTGCGACGAAATCCACTACGCGACAGAATCCTTTGCGTGGTGAAGTGCTATGCGCATCGCGTAGAAATTTTTGCAACGCGCAGTTGGAAATGGAAACGAAAATAATAAATGATAAAATTCCTTTTGAAACTGACCCTTGGAGATGTTAGATGATGCCAGGCATAAAAACAATATGGGTGCTAACACGCATGACTTTGCAAATTGTTGAAAAACCTCTAACCTTAGCTATGAAATTCATGGTGCTAACAAAATGGGTCAGGGATCCAAGTAGAACCAATGATAAATGAAGGCAATCGAAGTGGAATTGCAGGATATATTTGATCAAAATACTAACAGGGTCTTCTCTAATGCAAATCATTTGAGGTTCAAGGTTCTTGAAGGGAAAAAGAAAACCTTGTTAAAATTGGAAGACGTTAAATGGAGGCTTAAAAGGCAGGTTGTCTGGTTAGTGGAGAGAGGCGAAAACACAGAGTTATTTCAAAAATATGCACCTTACAAAAAAAATTCCAATACTACATGGGAGATTCAGGCATCAGATGGTGTCAAGGTAACCTCTTTCATTTATATAGCCAATGCAGGTAAAACCCACCTTCACTTCCTTTTCAAGGAAAGTAATGCTTCCAATATTGGGGAAATCATTAAAGTGGTTGGCTTATTTCCAAGGTTCTTCGATGATGAGATGAATTTAATTATGGATTCTCCAGTCACTAAAAGTGAATTAAAATATTTCTTGAGCTCCTTTAAGAGGGCAAAAAGCCCTGGTCCCAATAGTTGGACCATCAAATTTTATCTCAGTTTCTATGATTTTCTAGAAGAATACTTATTAAGAGCAATGGATGAAAGTAGAAGGGTTGGTAAAATTCTAGGTACTATGAACTCTACGCTCATAGCCCTAATTCCAAAAAGAATGACCCTATTACCTTTGAATATTTCATGCCAATCTTCCTTTTCAACCTCATTTACAAATTTGTGTCAAAGATATTAACAAATAGGATGAAATAGGCTTTGTCCAAAGCCATCTTCAAGGAAGAATTTGGTTTCTTTTTAACAAGTCAATTCATGATGCAATAGGGACTGCACAGAAAGGTCTACACTCGATCAAAATTGGGAATCAAGCACCGACAATCATCAAAATAGATCTTTTGAAAGCCTTCGACAAGGTTAACTGGGTATTTATGAGATTAGTTCTTCTACAAATTGGTTTATCCCTTCAGTTTTTCAATTGGATAATGGGCAACTTAGAGTCAACAAACTTTGCAGTTTTAATAAGTGGTTTACCACAGGTTTTTTTAGGGCTTCTTGAGGTCTCATATAGGGATGCCCATTATCTCCCTTCCCATTTCTCTTTATAGTTGAAGGGCTCAACATATTGATAGCAAAGGATGAAAGGGATGGTTTTATCAGAGGCAAAAAAGTTGTAGATGATATTAGGCTCACTCATTTGTTGTTTATAGATTATATTTTCCTTTTGCTAGAGGTGATTCGGGATAATTCAGCTATATTAAACAAATTTTAGATCTTTTTTGCAAGCCAATGGGGATGGATATCAACTTGGGAAAATATTATATTCTAGTCAATGGTTGAAGCGCTTCTCTTCAAGAAATAATTGAGTAGTTATTTTTTATGAATGTTGATTCTTTGGACAAAAGGGTCAAATACTTAGGCTTGTCTTTAACACCTAACAAGTATCTCCATGCATATTGGCTTCGTTTATCAAAGAAAATCGAATTGAAAATTACGTGTTGGTGTGACAAGTGGCTCTCACAAGGAGGATGGTTAGGTTTAATTAAATATATTCTAGAAAGCATATCGATTTTTTGGTTTCCATCACATACATCCCAAAGAATATTATTGACAAGATCTAGAAGAAATGTTATAGCTTCCTTTCAACTAGTCGAAGGGTAGAGGAAGGAATTCCTCTTATTAAATTCACAAGGATAACTTGGACTAATGATCCGAATTTATGTAGGAACACAATGAAATACAGAAATACACATAAACACAGAGATGCAGCGGAAGTAAGACTTTATTTCATTGATAACAAATGACTGAAAAATGCTTACAGACAGAATGTAAATAAACTAGCTAAGGCGCTGGTAGCT
>ML802412.1:470205-487962 GCA_009831015.1 Picea engelmannii
GCGAGTCTTTCACTCTGTATTTTTACAGTCTCTGTACATTTCTCTGATTAATAGAAATCGTGTATTACTGTATATCTGTGTTTATGGTTGCATCTCTGATACATTTCTATTATATTATTGAATATCTGCAATATCTCTGTGCAATTCTTTATTATATCTCCGCTCTCATTTCGTGCCGAAAATAATCCGGATCATCCTTGGATTAGTTGCAATGGCGACCATAGAGTTTTTGAATGCATGTTCTTCACTATGAACAAGAAAGGAATTAACTTTCTAAGAGATGTAGCAAGGACTAGGGTCCATGAAGTGGGATTCTAGATATGGAAATCAACAAAATATTTGGGCTTACAAGGAGATATAGCAAAACAATGGCATCGTTGTGTCAACTTTTTAAATAATAATGCCATTTGCTTGAAGGACTCAGAAGATGAGTTAATTTGGTCCATAAATAAGTTAACCGAAGTGCTCGCAGCCAAGCTTGGCTATAAGACAAAAATCAATGAGGAATTGGAAGTCAAGTGACTATGGTGATGGAAAAAGGTGTGGAAGTTGGTATGTCCACTAAAAACTAAAGTTTTTGTTTGGATGCCTTTGTGAACAAGATCCTCACTTTGGAAAATGGGAAAAAAAGAAGAAAGAAACTAGATTGGACCTAGTTGGTGTGACTTGTGTAGGAATGCGAGTAAGATTGTGGATCACCTTTTTGTTTCTTGTTCCTTTCCCAAGAATTTTTGGCACGAGATGACAAGTAATTATAATTTTCAGTTTCAATGGGACAAACCTACTTTATTGCAATGCTTGAAATCTTGGATTACTGACAAGTCTGTCGCTTCTTATAAAGCTATGCCCTGCTATGTTAGTTGGAGAAGTTGGCTCTCCAGGAACAAATTGATTTTTGAAGACAAGGAGGTCCATCTAGGAAGACTCTCACTATACCTTAGGGGTTTTTCGATGGAGCCTGTCAAGGCATTCCTAGACAATGTGGAGCAGGGGTCATCCTCATCTTGGACAAGGCACACTATGTCACTATAAAATATGGAGTTGGAAGGGGCACTAATAAAAAATCAAAGATATATGACTTCTGAATTCTGCTCAAGGTCAATGTTGATAAGCAGGTAAAAAAGCTCATTGTGGCTGGGGACGACTCCAAATTGGTGATGGATTGGGAAAACGATAAAGCACAAATTTTCAATGTAGTTATGGAGCCCATTGTGGAAAGGATACTAGATATTACAACTCTCTTTGAGGAGGTTTCCTTTGCTCATGTATTCAAAGAATTCAATAATAAAGTTGACTAGCTCTCAAATGAAGCCACCTCCCTCGGAGAAGAAACCTTTCTATTCAAGAAGTTAAGGATCGCATGCTTGTGAATGTTGTCAATTTGTCTCTCTTTTGGAGCTAGTGATACTTGTTTTTTAAGTTAGGGATCACATCCCCATGAATGTTGTCAATATGTCTCTCTTCTGAAGCTAGCAATACTTGCTTTTTAGATCTACAATTTGTCTCGTTTTGAATTCTAGTTAGTTTCTACATGTTTTTTTATTATAGGTTTGTCAGGTATGGAAGACATTCTGAAAGTTTGTTTTGCAACAGAGGTTAGAAAGTATAAATGTATTGGTCTAGGTATAAAAAAAAAGATAGTTCTTGAGAACAACCTTGATTTTGCTTGTTAATGGAGTCGAGCTAGATCATGTGTATTTGATTTCTCCCTGAAATATCAATCCAAAGTTTTTTTCCTTGGAAAAAAACAAAGTAAACTATAGAAAATGAAATAGAAAAAACAAGAACATTAAACCTTTGGAGTATAAACCCTAATATTGACAATACAAAAACAGAGAAATGTTCATAGACCTCTTCAAGGGGCAACCTCCAAATGAGCAAAGCTCCAATACGACAAAAATACTTGACAAAATATTACATAACATTCTGCCTCTATAAATAGTTTCTCATTAGCAAAACTCCAACTACTTATGGTCACATCATTCATAAGTACCCATCACTTAGTGGGACTTATTTAACAAAGATGGCCCTTTTGCATTGAGTAACCACATACAAACTATCTAATGAGCCTTATTCAAAGATGATGCTCTCATACATTAATTAATTAACTCTCAGATATCCCAAAGTACGGAGGTTAGGGTAGGGACCTAACATGCACCACTTTAAAAGTAGCATTGTCCTCGAGGCTAGAGGTGTGGAAATTGTTGTAAAATCGTCATTGGTTCCTGGGAGGGATCTTTAGGTTACATATCCTTCCACTGTATCAAGAAATCCTAAATAGCGCTTTGGTTTAGTCAACACTCTCTTGTGGCTAGTTCCGCCTCTAACTACAAGTTAATGGATCCATCTTCATCAATTTTTGGAAGGTTGGTCTAAACTCTATAATTTACCACCACTACCTTCTTTGAGTAGGACACATGAAAGACTCAGTGGATCTTAGAATGGGCAAGGAGATCCAGTTGATAGATAAATTGTCTAATGCATTAGATGATTTGATAAGGTCCATGGAACTTTGGTGCTATAGAAATTGAGACCCTAGGACAAATTCCACCTTGAAATAGTTTGTTTGAACCGATCTAGCTAACCTTCTAGGTTTCACATGCACACACACACACACACAAAACCCAAGGGTTAGCTCAACCAATTGTCACCAATGTTATTGGACATTTGGCTAGTTCCATGCCAACAAGTTCCCAATTTGAATTCCCCTAGGGTAGACTCACTAGTCTACGCTAACGAGTTTACTAGGGATACCGTCTACAAATGTGGGGAAACATTACTTGGATTTCCCCTTAGAAAACACATACATACATATGTATGTATGTATATATTGTCTATATATGCACATCTCTTTATATATATGTGTATATATTTCTCTCTACATGATATATATACATATACACACACACACACATAGAGAAATATTTAGTCATATAATATACATATACATTTGTGTGTGTGTGTGTGTGTAAGGGACCCTCTCCATGTAACAATTTGACTACTTAATTTATGGAGGTATATGTAACTTACCACCATTCGGATTCGAACTTGTGATCTCCATGGAGGAAAAACATGTTAATAACTATTAGGCCTATTCATGGTGCACTGCACACACACACACACACACACACACGTTTTTTCCATGGAAAAACTCCTCGAGGAAACCCTCCAAGCACTTTCCCACATCTCGTGAATGCCTCCTCGGGTAAATGTCATTGATGGATAACATGTAAGCCCTAAAGGACCTAAGTGGATTTGATCTTATGACCTCTTGGCCATTATGGCTTCGACATGGTAAGTCAAGCCACTTGAGCTAATCACATCCTCCTAAAGATTGGTATCCTACCCTTCTCTAAAGAGTTCAAGAGAGTTCACTCGAGTTTCTTTCTCTTGCAACCTAGATCTATGCAAATAAATGAAACCATTTGGCTTCTTTGATGATAGACGAGATTGATAGTTTAAACATAGGTAACAACAGCTTGGAGTGATGACTTATTGCATGTCTCCATCTCTCTAACCTTCAATACACATTTACTTTAACCAATAGATTGTACCCCTAGGTTGTTATTTTTCCAAAATTGAGAACGCATAAGATCTTGGAATGGAGTGTCCAAAGCTTTTTCACTAAGTCAGTTAACCCCATGGCCTCTCCTCATCTTAGTGTTTGTTGGAGTTGAAGACGTATAATAATTTATTTAAAAAAACATTATATAAATTTTAGTTTTAATTTATGAAATTAATATTTTAATGTAAATTCAATATTTTGATTTTTCTTAAATATTTTTTTAAGATGATTGAATTTTTTTATATTTTTAAATCATTGATAGATAATTTTAGTTGCAATGTATTAATTTAATATTTTATAAAATAAAATAAAAAACATCTACCAGAAATAGAGTTTTAAGAAATTTATTAGATGATCATTATGTGAGTTGCAATATATCAAATTAATATTTTATAAAAAAATAAACAAAATTTACAAGAAATAGAGTTTTAAGAAATTTATAAATGGAAGAGATTAAAAGTTTAGCGAGAAAACAATAAATGGAGATGTGGAACTTTGTCTTGCACGGAAGGTATCCTCCTTGAATTGCAACGGACCTTGAAATTTAATTGCATGCTTTAAAATCCTTTCATGTTTAATGCATATACCCAAAATAAGTTATATACATGTTGATTAAGTATGATACAGTGGTTTAGATAGTGTAATATGGTACTAATTTTTGGTGTTTGAGCTTTCTAGAGTTTTTGGAGTTAAACTTTATAAGAAGTTTTGAAATCTTCAACTTTACGCAAGTAGTGCTTCACTAGTTGTTGATTTTGTTAGTCAAAAAAATATAAACAAAAATATATAATTAACATGGATGAGTCCAATAATAATCATCATAGATCCATCTTAACCATGGATCTATTAAGCCCTGAGAATGATCAAATCTTTTGAGGTGAAAATTTTTTTTAGAGTGCAAAACTTGAGAAAAGGTTAAAGGTTTGCAACTCGAGATATTTGATCCCTCTGGGTGCTTGATAGATCCAATTTTTCCAAGTGAAGACTTTTTTAGTAATAGTAAATAGTAATGATAATAATAATAGTAACTCCCAAAGTAATAGTAAATTTACTAATGTAATAGTAATATACTAAAGCAAAAGTAAATATGATATATATAATACCGTGTGTAATTTTTGTTTTTATTAATTAAGCAGACTTTTTTAATTGATATTTTAATTGAGCCAACTTAAAATTTTTTAAATCTTTGAAAACTAACATCACATCTAAAATCAAGCGACAACTTCTCTTCCACACTGGCCTGTAGAGAAAATATATAAATATAAAGAAAAAGGATTAAGAGGAAAGGGTTTAAAGAAGGGGAAAAGTGATGTTCAAAATAATGAAAACTAGGCTACTAAGAGAAAAGAACTTAATTTTTTCAATTCTAGAAATATATAAATGAATTAGGTTTCTTATTCAAGACCATGAATAATAGGCTTCCAAGAATGACTCACTTTATAGCCATCTTCATGATTAAATTATCTGGGCGTTTTTCGATTTCAAGAGCCTCTCGAATGACGTGTGAGGTGTAGTAGGGCGTTGATGCAAGAATTGTTGTTTGGTCGAAGCAAATGAAGTGTTTAGATTTATGGGAGTGCTCGACAATAACAAATTTGGAGATGTGATTGTGGGTTGTTTCAACAATATGTTCTTTGAGATGGATTTTAAATGATTTTCCAGTTTGGCCATTGTATGATTTGCCATAGGAGTAGGGAATTTGGTAAACTCCTAGGCCAAGCATAGGGTCTGACTTATCCTTGGTGGTACAAAATAATTGTTTAAGCTTTTTACAGGGTTTGAAGAGGGTTTTAATATTATTTTTGGCCAAAATTTTAGAAATTTGATTGGTGGTGCTTTGGATATAGGAAAGAGAAATGAGAGCTCGAGGTGGAGAGGAGGGGGAATTTTTACAATTACGTTTACGGGCCAAGCAAAAAACTTTTTTGATTTGAGAGATAGATTAGCCATTGGCTACAAAGGCCTTTGCCAAGTGGGATTTTTCTTTTTTCGAAAAATTGGAGGCAAGAGACGAGAGTTTTAAGCAAAACAAATTTATGAGTCGGATGATGATGGGAATGGGCATGAATGTATCGGTTAGTATGAGTCTTTTTATGATAAAATTGATGAGTGATTAATCCATCAGGAAGACGTGAAATAAGAACATCCAAGAAGGAAAGAGAATCATCCTTATCAATTTCCATCGTAAACTTAATACGAGGAGAAATGTTATTAAGATGGTCGAAAAAGGAGATGAGGAAGGCATGCCCATTAGACTAAACAACGAAGGTGTCATATACAAATCGAAACCAACATTTATTTATCAAAAAGATTCAATATCCCATGTAAATCATCATCATGTGCTTTCTTTAAGCACCTTACCTTAATTTTATACATGAAACCAAGAAACATAAACAAAACCATTTTTTTTAAGAACTAGAGAAATTTGTAAGCAACAAGCTTATGACTTAGCAAGCGTTGAGATGTTCAAGGGGCCTCTAACCCAGGGGTATCTACTTTTTTAGCCTTATCGAAATGAACCAAGTTTCATCAGGGATTTAAACCAAGGTGGAAAAAGTGGGAGATCTACCTCAGTGGATAGCTTGGGAAGCACAACGCCTGCCAGAGCTTGGAAAGCACGAGAGTTCACCTACAAGGGTTATTCGAGGCTTCTGTGTTTTTGTGAATGACAGAGGGACCCAGTCTCAGGAGAGGGGGCCCATTTTCTGCGATGGTTTCGGTCTTTGAAGTGCTCTTAGCGAGGTTTTCGGGCTTCGAGAGGGTTTCTTGTCTGAGGGTAAGGTTACAAAGGGACCCAGTCAAGAGGGGGACCCAATTTCTCTACAAGCAGAAGTCAAATTGTTGCTCGACAGGAACAGGTGTGGTGAGGGTTCTCTCTTTCCTTTTCTTTATGTCTCCTTGTTTAAGCTTTGTTTATTTCCTTTAAGACAACACAAATCAAATGTGAGAAATACAAAAACAAAACTAGCATAAAACACATCAAAACAATTATGGGAGTTAATATGGAGGAACCAAACAAAAGTTTAGCCTTGGTGAGCCAGGGATCCAACGTATAGGAGGCACAAATACCAATTCTTAGCACCATAGGAAACAAATCTGCAAACTATTCGATTATTATGGAGGGGGTAGGGTACAATTGAAGTTTACAATGGGTTTGAGCTTGGAAGCTTAATACTTGATATATATATATAATATAAATTTAATATTTAATAAATTTATTATTCATTGTCTTATTCAATGTATAACATCGTGTATAAATACACGTACATGAGTAGAGTCATGTCTTTTTGTCTAAAAAGACACGACTTTACATTTAAAAGTATAATTATTACATTAATGATTTAATTAGTAATTAATGAGCATTATAATATACACAAGGTATATTACAAGTCATCCCTCCTAATAATAAACTTCGTCCTTGAAGCATAAGTAAAGATGAATATTTTGTCTATATAACTAGTGATGTTTCCTCACTTATTACAAAGTTTTTAAATATACTCACAATCATTAGGTATTCTACAAAATAACATGCACATCCTTGAAAATTCGTCTGATCAATGCAAGGAAACTTGAATGCTCATTTTCAAGAAGTTGAGTCTGGTAACGGGATGTAGCCTGTAAGTCTCCAACAGTATCAAAATTGACCACACCACCAAATCTACTCATTGTCGCTTGGCAATATGATGCTCTCGATGGATTTCAAGGCCAAGATAATACACACAAGAAACGTTTGGAATCTGGATGTTCCTCTAAAGTGCGGGAAATCCTTAAAGTTGTTGAATTCCGTTGTTGTACACGAAGGGAATATTGGCGGATTCCATCCACTAGAGTTGATGTCGGTCTATTCAATATTGTAGTGGGTTGGCTCTTCTACTTCCTTAAGTCTTGTCGGGTGCTTAAACCCCTGGTAAGAAAATTTTTGCATAAAGGCATGATTTGAAGGCATCGACAACAGGGAAAATGACCCAGTAGGACAAGGGAAGTTGGGATTCATGGTGCTTGCACTAGTAGGAGGAGGGAAATTGGGATTTATGGCGCCTGCACTAGTAGGAGGAGGGAAGTCAGGATTCATGGCACTTGCACTGAGAACCAAAGAATAATTCATTATTTGATTGATATTAAAATTAACATTGTTTACTGGAACAAGAATAATTCGAGGAACAAGACTATCGTAAACAAGGTTCATATTATAATTGTTGTGGGAATATGGAATGTAATGATTATTAAAATTAACCAAATTAGGATGATTCCCACGGGGGGAAGAATCCTCTTCGATATCATCGGAGGAAAGCCATCCATTGATATTGTCATTGTTTAATGACTAAAAAACATCTTGCTACATTAGTTCATAAATTCTGTTATGGGTATCAATGGCGGGTAAATCCGATACACCGAGTGCCAGTAAATTGTAGAAATCAATGTCGTCCTTGCTCCAATTCTCTGTAGGGAATTATGAAAATCCATATGTGTTGAATGGTATAATTCTAGAATATCCACGATATTGGTTGTTCCAACATTATCTGGTCTGTATCCAATAAAACCGTTGTAATCTATATTGTCATTCTTCCCTTGATCTACATGGGGATTCCCCAAATTTTCAGACATATTGAAATAGTGTGCTAATTGACAACCCAAATGCGTTATTATGCTGTGTGAAATATCATATCTACTCATTGCATGAAGTTCTATGGATTTTAGAAGTTGGAGGGTTTCAGAAGATTCATCAAACACATATATTCCCAATCCTGCATCATGTTGTAGAGGTATTCTATCACTGCCACCAAGTGCAATGAATTCAATACCATGTCCACTACGGAGATGGATGTCAGTTTCCTTGGGAAGTATTCTATCATGTTTGGAGTAAATTTTTAATGTCATTTTATCTTTCTAGTTGATGTTGTTGTACTTATCGATCACAGTGAAGGAATATACACGCTCATTGTTGTCATTACACATAGATTTTACACCACTTCTTAACTCTTCAGGAATAGCATGCACCAAGAGATTATACAAAGTGTTGTTTTTGTCGTTGTAAACCCCCAAAGAGTGGATATTAGGGTATCCCGAGTTTGGGTTGCGGAATAAAATGAGGGAGATGGAAAGAAAACGTGGGTGATGGAGACGGGCATAATATGGTATAGTTGTTGTTGATGTCTCATTTTCCTTATTTCTCATTGCTTTTGAGTCATTACTAAATTCCGCAGCTTTCAGTTTGAGGCTCTTCTTCTCATCTTCAATGAGATTTTCAAACTTTAAATATGTCTTCTCGTCCTTGTTATTCAAAGTTGATGCTTGCACATCTGGGCCTTCCAGAACACCATCACTAGTTTTACCGCTTTCATCATTGTCAAATATTTGTCCCTCGAGCAATTCAAATGATGGAGAACGTGAGATTTGGGTTTGGTGGAAACTTCTCTCCTCCTCCAAGTACGCCAAGAGTGCCTTCTCTAATTGTTCTTCCATTATTTCTTTCAAAGAATTCTTCATTTCTTTGAGAGTGTTGCTCATATTTTCCAGAATTTCACGTTTTTAATAATGATATTTTCCATCTTTGAACGCATCTGATTTTGGCTTTCACCAATATTTTCGCTCTGATACCACTTGGAAGCTTAATACTTGATATATATATATAATATATATATATATAATATTTAATAAATTTATTATTCGTTGTCTCATTCAATGTACAACATCATGTATACATGTACATGAGTGGAGTCACATCTTTTTGTCTAAAAAGACGTGACTTTACATTTAAGAGTATAATTATTACATTAATGATTTAATTAGTAATTAATGAGCATTATAATATACACAAGGTATATTACAGAGCTCTTACTGGAAACACGGTCTTCAGTTTGCTAGTGGATCTCCATTTTCCGATCTTGCAGTAACAATGGAGGTTTAGCAAGAGCACGTGGTTCTTTTATGGTAGATTTCTTTCAAAAGTATGCAGAAAACGCAAACGAAAGATTGTTTTTTGTAAACGCAAAGCAATATAAGGGGATTCTAAAGTGTAGGCAGACCCAAAAGCTAAAGCAACTGCATAAGAAAAAATTCACAATGATCTTGCCGAAAGTGAACAACATATCCAATAAGGCTTCTCAAGCTAGGGTGGAGCAAATAGAAATTAAGGATCTCGAACCAAATTTGGACGGAGTAGAGGTTTTCGAAGCAAACAAAGAAGATAAAAAAAACAATTAAGCATGGCAACAAAGACCCATATATTCCCACATCAACACCATTAATGTGGTCATTTGAGCTATATGTGAAAGAACTCATGAGCATGAAAAGGAGACTCGAAATTTTAGAAGAGAAAAGATGGTATGAAGGCAACAAAGTAAACAAAATTGTTGAGTTCAAGAGCAAATTAGAGGGAGAAAACAAAGCTCTTAAGGAACAAATCTCAAGCATGCTGGTTAAAATGGAAATAGGACAACAAGAAGTGACTGCCTTGAAACATGAAGTAGAACAGATGAGGATAACCAGGGTTGAGAAATCATAACTGGTGAAAGAAGAGGACACAATACAAAGACAGGAGATCCAGTTAGCGTTAGTTGACTTGGAAGCTAAAGAAAATTAGCTAAAATATCGGATAGAAGAGGCCAAATCATGGTCACAAGTTGCAAGTGGGTCATCAAACAAACAAAATGAAATTATTGAGAAGCAAATCAAAATACAAATAAAGGAAGAACATGATAAACAAGGCAAGGCTGCAAATATCATTATCAAAGGGCCGAGGGACTTTGGTGATAATGAGAGGACAAACATTCTAGCAAGGAACTTCCTTAAAGATAAGTTGAAGTGGACAGGGTGTATTCCCCATACAAACAAGAATGGACATAAGATAGAGGGAGGAAGAGATAGACATGTAAGAGTTATCTTAAGGAATATAGAGGATAAGAGTATGATCTTTAGAAATAGAGGATTGCTTAGAGTACACACATCTACCTAGATGAGGACTTGACTTTTGCTCAACAAGAACAACAAATAAAGGAGTGGGAAAAAGTGAAAACAATAAGAAATGAGGGGAAATGGGCATGGTTGAAGAACGGGAAGGGTCAAATCAGTGATCATTTCTCAAATAAGAAATAGGAAATCGGGGCCCCATGGGACTGTTTACAGGTAGTAAGTTGGAATTGTAGATGTTATCCATGGAGAAGAGGTCCAGGGTTGGGGCCCATAGCAGAGGGTAAATATATTATCATTCTTGTAGAAACACATGAGCACGATGGATGCAATGTTCTAGATTTCGATGGGTACAAGAAAACTTATGTTTGGAACAAAGGAAATGAGATAGGCAAAGGAGATGGGGGAGTTACTGTGCTAATAAATGAAAAATGGTGTGGCGCTGTAAAAGTGTTAAAAGAGGACCAAAACAAACAATACATCTGGTTGCAAATTATTGAGAAGGAGGTTACCTTCAGGTTGGCTACTTGCTATTTCCCCCAAAAAAACCCAAAGATCTATAAAAGAAGCAATTTAGACAACAAAGACCCGTATGCCTCATTGAAAAGACATATCTCTCTATTCAACCACTTGGGAGAAGTAATGTTAATGGGTGATTTTAATGCAAGGACATATAACAACCAATCTCTCCAGTTGAGAAATGAAGAAAGAGGGGAAAACAATCCCTTATGGTTGGAAGAGAGTGGAGATAAATCATGGGAAAGAGATTCACAAGATGGAAATGGGGGCGTGACACACTTTGGGGTAGAATTATCGGGGCTCTGTAGTTTGTTTGGCATGGTTATTTGCAATGGAATGAGAGGGTGGCCAACTTCATGGGGTATCACATGCAAAACTTACAATGATCAAAGTATTGTATATTACTTAATTTGCTCTCAAAGTTTTACTTCTAGAGTTTTGAAGTTTGATATAGGGGACTGTCCTACTGAAATTAAATCTGATCATGCCCCCCTATTGGTTAAGCTAGACTTTCCTACTTGTCCATACAATAATAAAATCCTTAGCATACAAAAGAAAAATCTTTCCAAAGGAAAAATACTCATGAACCAAGAAAATAGGGAAAGGTTTAGTGCTGCTCTTAAGCAACAATTTCAGGTTATAAAGTATAGCAGGGTAGATATGACAACCAATGAGATGGGCGGTCATGTTCATAGTAGTTTGTTGGTCCCAACAATCCACAAGGCCTTAAGTGCATGTAAAAGGTCTCCTCCCAAGAAGAGGGCTACAAGTATCTTTTTGACAAATCCATGGTATGATGAAGAATGTAAGGCAACCAAGAGATCTCTAAAAGAGAGAAATTTGGGTAAAGAAAACAAGAAGAAATATGAAAAATTAATACACTAAAAAAAAGAAGAGTGTGTAAATGCAAAAAGAAAGGAGTTAATCTCTCTTGGAAAACACAACCCCAAAGGATTTTGGAGATAACTACAACAAAGGAGAAAACATATTGAAAACAATATTACGGATGTCCAATGGTTAGAATATGCGAGGCTCCTTTATGAGCGGGTACACGAGAAAGATACTCCTCCCACAATGAAAACATTAGTGGAACTATCACAGTGGGTGATATCAAGCAAGGAATAAATAAGTTAGCAAGCGGCAAAGCGAAGGACATAGATGGGCTTCAAGCTAAATTTTTAAAATGGGGGGTTGAGCTCCTTGCAC
Source organism: Picea engelmannii (assembly GCA_009831015.1). Classification (NCBI taxonomy): domain Eukaryota; kingdom Viridiplantae; phylum Streptophyta; class Pinopsida; order Pinales; family Pinaceae; genus Picea; species Picea engelmannii. Next base: position 482,405 of record ML802412.1, read on the forward strand.
CTCACATAAAATAAATTTTCAATGGGGTCATCCAGGACGAATTTTGGAAAGAATAGACCACCAATGTGGTCATTCCTCTCTTTAAGAATGGAGATATCAATAACCCTTCCAACTATCGCACTATTATGGTCAACCCCCTCATGGGAAAGCTTTTTGGGAGCATGATAGAGCAAATAATCAACAATTGGGCAGGAGATGAGGTAAAAAGGGCAAAAGGGCAAGCAAGTTTTAGACCTAGGCATTCTACCATTGGTCATTGTGTCACCCTAAGACATTTGATAGAGAAAATCTGGGACAAATGAGGTGAAACAACCTATTCTTGTTTTGTGGACTTTAAGAAAGGCTTCGACACAGTGCTTAGAGACAAACTATGGAACATAAAGGAAGAGTTGGGTATCCTAGATGGATATAGAGTGATAGTTCACAGACTTTATGAGAAGGTTAGAGCTAAAATCAGAACAAGTGAAGGAATGTCCAAATGTTTTGGTAGTGATATTGGTGTCAAACAGGGATGTCCTCTATCTCCCACTTTGTTTGGTTTATACATTGATAAGTTGGAAGTCTGGTTGAGTAGGATGGATGGAGATGGTGTCCATCTAGTAGGGTATGTGGTGAAGCTACTTTTATATGCGGATGATCTTATTCTAATTTAAAAAACAACACATGAATTAAGATAACATTTAAAGGCCTTATAACATTTTTGTCAAGAGGTAGGGATGTAAGTGAACATTACCAAGACCAAAACCATGATCTTTTCTTTAAATAGAAAAGACAAATCAATCACCTTTTTTTTCGAAGGCAGTCCATTGGAGATAGTGAAAGAATACAAATATCTTGGGATTGAATTCCACTATTAGGTCAATTGGAAGACTTGTAGGGTGAAAAGGATACAGGGAGGATGGAGAGCCTCATGCTTACTTCAAAATAGGTGCAAAAAAGCTGAACTTTGGGATTGGAAAACCAAAAAAACCCTCTTTGGTTTACTGGTTACACCGATTGTTATCTATGGTTGTGAAATATGGGGAAGCAACATGTCAACTTGCAGATGGAGACAACTGGAAAGAATTCAGAAGCAATTAATTACTAGCAATCTCAAAGTTAAAGCCACAGTCTTGTATGAAATTCTTTTAGCTGAAATAGGTTCTTATCTGTTGGAGGCGACAACGATAACCAAATTAATAAGCTATTTAAAGGTGGAAAACATGGATAACCAACGCTGGCCCAAGTTAGCTATGGAGGAGGAGTTAGACCGCAGGAAGAAAACTTGAATGAAGCAAAATAAAAAGTGGTGGAGTAAGTGTAATAGCACGTTGCATGAATGTCCTAACACCAAGGAAGAAATAAAAAAGTTTGCAATTGAAAAATTTAGGACTGCCATGTGGACCAATCACAATGGGTGTAAAAAAACATACTACATCAAGGAGTTTAACCCAAATTGTGACCATAGTGAGAAAACATATTTAGGGGCAACCATTAAAGGAAAAACAAGGTTGTTAGTTGCACACCCAAGGATGGGTTCGTATCACCTTAGATGTGAGACTGATAGGTGGAGGGTACCTAAGGAAGTTTGGGAGGAGAGAACTTGCATATTCTGCAATAAGGGTGTGGTGGAGACAAAATGACACTTTGTCACAAAATGTGCAACCTATGAGGATATCCGCAGTTAGTATGAAAACAACTTAAAGGTCAACAACATACACCAACTATTTGACGAGGATAAGATCAACCAAATTGTTAGTCTTCTAGTCAAAATTCACAACGAAAGATTCAACATTGAAAAGAGTATGAAGATGAATTAGGGCTATTGTTCTCTTGGTCCCTTAGACTGTTCAGCCTCGTAGACATCATTAAAATCAATCAATCAACCTCCCAACCATTTAAACAAACCACCTCAAGCAAACGAGAAACAATGTGGGTATGCTAACCACAATATGCTTATGCTCACCACAATAGTTCAACTTTGAAATTGGGTTCTTATATGTCACTTGGCTGTTTTTGCAAGCGGAGATAATATATTTATTTTGACTCTATTTGGCAAACATGGAGTAATCACCCGCTCCTTGAACGACGACGATTGTATACATCTGAAGTATAAAAGGGTAGCTAGTATTTTAAAATCAAGGGCTGTCCTGTTGCTTAAACTCGTGGCGGGGAGGTGCAAGGACGTAGAGAAAATGAAGCTTAAACAGTTGGAAGGATATCTGGGTGGCCTTCAGCAGTTCTCGAATCCAAAGGTGCGTGAATAACCACTCATTGATCCCAATGCCCCCAAATATTTCTAAAACATATTCGGAAAAGTTGGCGCAGAGTTGAATAGTTGGATGATGCCCGATAATCCTACAATTGCCCGAGCCTGAAATGCAAATATAAAGAAATGTTTAACCGTTGCGCAAATGCTCAAAATCCGTTTTCATCTCAATTCTTCCCTACTTTTGCAGAAAACCCAATTGAGAATTAAATCCCTAAAGAATATTTGTACTGTGGCCCTAAGGATTGGTAAAGAATATGGCATTCTCAGCAAACACATTTATATTTAGGTTCTCTGAGTAAATTTAGCTCACAGCAAAACAAATAATCAGAGGCAAGGCAATGACTGACTACTGCTCATGCAGCTCTCCTGAAACGCACTGAGTTTTTTCAGTCTGATAACCATTGGATGATCATATATCATTGTGGGTCAAATAATAATGTTTTGTAAACTTGGGGTGACTAATAGTTTGAGATGCATTTCTAGCTAAAATAGCTTTAGGCGGCTCAAGGAGGTGTTAACATGGTGACATTTGACCGACTCTCAATAGGTTTTGCATGCCTTTCTCGAGCTTTCTGACAAATGGGGCCACATAGATATACGGGCACAATGTCTGAACCGTTAGAAACAAACCTGTTGAAGCATAATTAATTTCTAATATGGGCATAATGTCTGAACCGCTAGAAACAAACCTGTTGAAGCATAATTAATTTCTAATAGAAAGCCAATAATAAATAGCCGTGTAATATCTTTAGCGTTTATTTAATATTGACTATGTTTTTTTCCCTGCCCAAAGTGCTTCCTGCTTGTGCAGGCAAAACGACCTTTAAAGGGGTGAACCACTGAACACAAGGACTTTCGTTTTGCTAAGCTGCTGCAACAGGGGTGCTCTTCCAATAAAATCACCCGAGGCTTTCACCTGGACCTTATTTATGCCTAAGGTCCATGCCTTATAGGCAATTGAACCTGATAGACTACCGTCTTCACAGCTAAACCATGTTCCCTCCAGTTTATTAAGCATGGTTTGACTAGTAACTATGGCTAAGTTGAAATGGGCATGGACTATAGTTAGTTTGTGAGAGGTCTCGGAAATCACAATCAAGCTATCACCTTAGATATCAACCACGAATAACAAAATAACTAGAGAAAGGAGGGTCCTATTGAGAATTATTGAGAATAGCCATAAGGTATTTTATGGCGCCAAATGGCAATTTTCTCTTGGTCACTCAAGAATCAAGATGTAGGGTCTTAAAAATAACACAACATGTTGACAAGGGTCCTCAAGTAAGTTGCTACCTCCTGTTTCATGTGGGCCATCATATAACTATGGCGTTGGGGAAAATGCATGTAGTGGGTGAATTGTTAGCTTTTGTAGCTCGGTAGGTGTCTCAGCTAGGCCTAAGTGTCCTAGGCTAGCTGATGGACACATAAAACAACACGGATCAACCTTATTATCTGAGCCTAAGTTTGACTTAGGCAATCAACAAAAAATTCAGTCTTGAGTGGATTGTGGGGCCCAAAAAGAGGGGGGCACACCTCATGAGCTAGTGAGTGCTTTGTGGGACCCTGTCCTAGTGGGGTGCACCACTTAGTGGAGTGTGGGGTCCAGCCCAAAGGAGGCGTCTCAATCAGAGCCATTGAAGGCTAGGTTGGGCACACATCTCAAAGTAAGATGGAGGCTTATGAAAGGATAAAGAGAGGGGCTGAGGGTGAGGGACACATATTACTCATTTGTGTGATTGCAAGTGAGCTGAAGGAGGGTGCTTGAGGCCGAGGAAGGAAGATGTGAAGAAATTTGAGGTACTAAAGGCTGCCAACACAGGTTTATCTTTGACCTGCTGCTAGGCACTAAGTTCAAGGTTCTTCACACTGTTACTCTGCTGTTTTTAGGACAGTCACACAGTCTGAAATTTCTGCTGAGAAATTCTGCCCTTAGTCTTGTGATTGCATGCTCTTTTAAGGTTGCTCTTGCATCGGTTTAATTATTAGTTTTCTATCCAATATTAGCACATGCATTTACCTTAAAACATACAATACTGTCTAGGATCTTTAACAACTAAAAGCTGAAAGTAAAATAAGCAAACATGACAAATGAACACATTGGTTTTTGGTCAACATGACCTTGGAAAAATCACCATGGGGAAAACTAGTAAGAGAGAGATGTATATATATGAATCTCAAGCAAATGCTACAAACAAAGAAAAGAACAATGGAACCTGATACAATAGCAGTCTACCTTAGATCTGCTTTGGAGTTTCTCTTTTCTTTGTGCCTGCTAGGATGAAGCTTGCGCTCCCCTTGCTCTCTTTGCCTGCTAGATCTAGTGTTGTGCCCTCCTTGAAGCTCTTGCCTGCTAAATGAAGAGCTGCGCCCCCTTTGCCATAAGGTGCGCCCTCTCTCAAGCAACCTCTCCTTAAGTGTGTGCGCCCACAACAAACAAGTGCGCCCCAACCATAGTTGCGCCCTCTACCAAGCAAGGTTGCGCCCTTCTCACAAGTGCGCCTCTTTCCCAAGCTTGGTGCGCCTCCTTCAATGGCTTCTCCTCCTCTCAAGATGGTGCGCCTCCTTCACCAAACCCTCTCTTCTCCCTTCTTCTCCCCTCCACTCTAATCTCCAAGTGAACAATAAATCTCTTTTCCCTCCTTTGCCTCTCTTAGCCTAATCCACAAGGCTAACCTAGAAAACCAAGGGCCCAGATTCACTCTAAGCCTTTCTCCAAGATGAGTGGATGAGATTAGATCTCACAAACCCACTTAAGTTTCCTAAGTTTGCTTTATGTTCATTAATTCACAGTGCACTTAAGTGAATTAATTGTCACTTTATGACTTAAGTGACTAATTTCACTTTATGACTTAAGTGAATAAAGTCAAAGTGAAATTAGAACATAAAGTAATAGCATGAGGGTCAAACATTTCCCCCTTTGTGTTTAGAGATTCACAAACACAAGGGGACCACTTCCCAAGGTACCCAAATCTCAACAAGACGAACTGTGCTGGTGCAAGCAGTAAGCCGAAGAGGGCGTTTTTGGGTGTTGAAGGCAACAGGAAAGAGGCCAACCTCAGGCCATACTAGGCAACTAGCACCTATTCTTACTTAGGCCGATTTTGCAGTAGACAAGAGGGGCGAAAGGGGGCCGTACAACCTCTTCAAGGATAGGCCAAACTTGGTTGTAAGTTTCAACAAGGAACAGGGCCGATTTCTGGCCATATTTACAGCCAACAACAGGTTGTATTGAAGGCCGTACAACTACAACAAGGAGTGTTGAGATAGCTGGGCCGTACAGTGCCTGTGGAGAGCTAAGTTCTGCCCA
>ML802412.1:501106-539093 GCA_009831015.1 Picea engelmannii
TATTTTTTTATTTTTCCTCCTTATGGTGAAATGTGTAAGCACATTTTTTTTAATAGTTGTATTTTTAAATTCGGGTTAGCATGAGCGGGAGGGGTTATCCTTAGCCCGAGAGGAAACAAAGAGTTTTCATTCCACTAAAACATAGGAGTCGCCCAAGCGAAGGCTAATTTGTTGCTTCAATGTCTACTCCTTGCCAAATATCAGGGTATTCTCTCATTATCCATAATAAGAGACTCTAAATCCACCATCAATCATGTTAGACGAAGATCTTGGCCCTCCAATGGCTGACTCAAGGAGATTTTCCAAAGAATTCAGATTGAAACCTAGGCCTTCTCAAACATCAACCGCTTTCACATTTTAAGACTCAATAACAAGAGGCTAGTGAGCAAGCCAATCTCGCCATCAAAGAAAACGTGGGATCCCTAACCATCAACGATCAGACTAGAATGCACCATATCCCATGATCCAAAGAATATTTCATTTCAATATTAAATTAGGTGGGTCTTGCTCCACCCCGATCTCTCTTTCATTTATCCCTCGGCATCCTCATGCCTCCCCTCGAATTAATACTCCACCCACACTCATGTCTTGTCTCCTTCCAAGACATGCAACTCCCTCCTCCCACATTCTCTTACATACCTTGACCATCTCCTCTTTTACCCGCACCTCATGCGAACTGCCTCATTCTTCCTCTGATTCAACATCTCCCACCAACGTCTCTACCACTTCGCTCCCTTCTGTCCTTGATCACTCATCACTCTTGTACCGAGCTCCCACTTCTTGTAACAATGCAAACGTCAACTCAACAAGGTTCATATTTGTTGGCCCGTGTGTACGTTCTTACAACATCATGTCCAAAAGTGGCAAGTCCTATCACTTTCGAGCGGGGACTCTCCATGAACAGGTATACAACCATGTTTCCACCACTCTTTATTCATCTATCCATCACTTATCATGTTTTCATCTTCAGACTTATTCCTCCCACAATTCATGGTTCTCTGGCTTATCCAAACACAACACAAAATCAACATAAATGTAAAAAAGAATCAATCAAGGCTCGAGAGGAAACAAGGATGTCACTGTGGATGATCATAATGATTTGGTTACCATGGTCCAATCCATACACATCCAGCTTCAAGGGCTATCATCAGAAGTTTTTTCTATCATGGAAATTACAGTGCAACATAGGTAAGACCGCAAAGAATCGAGAATGAATGTGACACACTTAGGCAACAAATTGAAGACCTTCGACTCTTCCCCATCCCTGTCTCTCCTACAGGATCAATTTCAACACCTTCGGATGGAGCATCATCCCCGGAAGCTTTCCAAGAAATTCCTGACTTGAACGCTCCTTGAAGCAAGATGAAAATGAAGACCTGGAAGACCAGGATCCACCTAATTTAACATAAGTATACACAGTTTTTTTTTGCTTACATACTAGGATACTTTTGCAAAGTATATATAGTCAAGCACAATGTAACTAAGCATAGGACATGGAAAGTAAAATCTCAAACATATATTAACTCCGATTGTGTATATCTAGTAGAAAGGAAATTGTAATTTTTGAATTATCTAAAGGACATTGTAAACTTTATGCATTCCACACAACTTTTACAAATATATTTTTCCCTCTTTCTATGAAAAAAGATAGTTGTATTTTTAAATTTTTAAAAATTTCTTAATAGCATTTTTATTAAATTTCATGGTGGTGGAACACCATCCTTTTTTTTATAATTATACTTTTATTTTGATTTTTCTTATAATTATATTTTCAATTTGATTTTTCTTACGATGATAATGTATAAGCACACTAGAAGTTAAATTTTTAAAAATTTCTTAATAGTTTTTGTTATCACATTTTTAAAAATTTTACTTCTTGTTATAGCAAGATTTGCATAAGCCTATGCAAACTTGCACAGAAGGCCTTTTTGCATTTCCCTATGCAGACTTGAAGTCCCTTTTTGCAAATCCCAGAGCTAAAAACATTATTTTTCCACATATATGTGCCCTACCTGTAGTACAACATGCATATACGCAGGTTGCACCACTACAACTTGCATACATCAGGATTTGTGCCCAAAATTAAAAAAATGGTGTCGAGTTTCCATGTCACGTCACAAGATCCATGATCCTTGACCTTCCATATACTGGAAACATTCCGACTCGACCCTTCAGTTCCACTTGAAGGCTACAAATGGGCCAAATCTGAAACATGGAAAAAGAGGAGAAGAATTCAACTTTGAGAGCAAAGTTACTCTGGAGAAATTATTCACTTCATATTGAGTATGCATCCCTTTGTCCTTTTAAGTCCGAACACATTGTTCATCCCCCAAACTCTTCCCTACATGGTTGAGAACCTCAGTGTCTCTCTTATATGAGTTTGCCTTTGGTGGAGGATTGAAGTGGTGGAGGCCCAGCTGGAAGGGACTTAGTTTCTCGGTTCTGAACTGTGCCGACACATAAGTTTGTAATTCATTCACTTCCGCTGATTACATCTTAATAGAAATACTCTTTTCTCGTACAATCAATATCTTGCAAATATTTCAATTGTTATTCCATGGGCGTATTTGTTATGAATGTTGATGGATTGTGCTATTGAATGTGCTAACATTATATATTATCACCATATGCTTGTGTTTCTTGGTTCTTAAGGACAAGTTGCAGGTATATTGCTTTGAGTCAACTGCTCAACAGTGGACTTCATCGAACGTCTGGACGAGGTAGGCCTTTTATCTTGTGTTGTTAGCATATTTGTTTATATAGCATACATGATATTAGAGTTGATTTCTGCAGTCATTTCTGTCTGTTGTGGTTTACCCCTAGCCATAGAGAGATTTTACTCATAACTCTTTTTAATCTAATTAAACATTTATTATTTATATTAAAATTAAATATTTATTATTCAAAAGAATAATGTCGAATTTTAAAACAATATATTTAAATTTCATAAATAATTAAAATATTGCAAATTAATAAGTTTTTTAATTGAAAATAACTCAACGACAACGTATTCGAGCAATAAATGGGAAATGTGGGGACAAATTGCTCTCCACTTAACCAATCCCTTAATTAGATATTAAGAGCCCTCAAGATCTCAATCACAAAAGGCTATACCATAGATCTCACAACAATTTCTCACACAACACATAGAACCAAGGACACTTCTCCACCTTCTAGAACCACTCATCTAATGTATAAGCCACTCAATTATTTATTTCAACTTTGTGAGTCCCCCTAATCCATGGTAAGAATGGAACTCACAAACCACCTTCTCCTCCTCCATAAAATCCCTCATCCCAAACACACAATCAAAGTAGGACAATATTAGTTTATTTGCATGTGCTCCTCCACTTGAATAAAAACTCCAATGCATATGCATCTAATCCATATTTATTAACTTAATGGATCATTACTTAAGTTAATTACACATTTTATTATTATTTTCTTTCATTGATAATCACTTTCACTTGCCCCTTTATTAATTCTCATAATCCACTTATAATAGTGTACTATACACTCAAAATATACTGATTATTGTAATTAGAAATATTGTGCACATGTGGGCTTTACTCATGTAGATATCATGAGTAAATCTTGCTCATACACTAGTATCGCACTAATTATCCTTATGTCTATGTGCTCTTGAGTTAAGATTCACAAAATTCCTACCATACGACACACACAATCATGCACACGTTATAGTGTACTTAATCAATTGAAACAATAAATTATGAGCAATATCATAAGAAATATAAAATGTAGAAATTGGTAAATATCATAAAGTTGAAAAGTGACATCATCAAAAATAAAACAATAAATAAGATTTAAGTGTCTATCTTGGAGAATAGGTGGTATTGGATGGACCTAGGGTTTTCGTAGCATTATCTAAACTCCTAATCCTCGAGGCCTGCTCTAGTCCAAGGTCATGGACCCAGATCTGAAACCTCTAGACTATGGGGACAATGATCATATCATCTCGTTGTTAGTTCTCCAGACAAGAGAATAGTTATTGGAGATCTGGCAAGTTGCTCGACCCTTTAAGTAGGATATGTACCTCTGTGATTCTTTCTAGGTCACTGATGAACATGAGACACTTGGTGAATCTAAGTGCACCATTTTTCTTGGATCGAATGTCAAGGAACTAGAGAGGATAGGGCTCTTAAATCTTCACACTTTTCTCCATAGGACAAGGCATCTCCTCGGTCATCTCCCATAGTAGAGAAGGCTTCGAGACAAAAGGGGTTTGGCCAAGACTATGATCCAAACAACACCATTCTTGTTTTAGAGCTGATTTCAGAGCAAATGAGGCCGAACACAAAATCTAGCAAGAACTACGTTAGGTGCAAAAAGGACAAGGTTAAAATGGTGCAAGGGCTAGATGTCGGGATGGATCATCTCGAAAGTTTGTCGATCCTAGCCTTGGCTGGAAGGTTCACCAGAAAATCAGTTAAAGGGGAGTCATTGAAACTATGGTTAGATGCAGGGTGGAAGAAATTATTGGGTTATCTCCCTCACTTTCACCTATTGATCAAAGGTTAGATATGATTTGAATTCAACAAAAAAGAGGAAACATGCCAAACCTTCGATAAAGAATGGTTATGGGGTCCTTCCATCCTAGTATTAGCTCACTGGAAACCATGTTTTAACCCCTACAAAGAACCCATGAATATTCAACATATCTAGGTTCCCTTGCCGGGATTTTTGCTTGAGTTATGGAATCTTAAATTATTAAGATTAGTTGGGAATTAAATTGGATGATTTACTGTGGCTGATGAGAACCTTTGGTCCATTACTGTTAAGAAAATGTCTAGGGTTTTGATCAAAGTAGATAACAAAGACGATCTGCTAACGAAACTGGAGATTATTAGGGGCAACTCGGTTCAAGTACAATCATTGAACTATTGGAAAATTTCATTCCATTGCTTGAAATGCCTCAAGGTTGGTCACTTGTGGAAGGATTGTAGGGCACTTTTCCACTTTTGGCAGCCCAAGAAGAAAATTTAGAAAAATAAAGATGTCACAGAGCCCCAATTCTCTTGAATCCTGAAGTAGAATCAAAAGGTATAACAAAAGACGAGCCAAGTGGAGAGGTTCCAACTCTAGCATCTCAACAACAAGATCCTTCGACTATTGCTTATACCGTGAAGGACTCTTCCATGGTGTTTTCTTCGGGTGAATTAGGCAAAGGTAGGAATTTTCCAACCAATGACTCAAACATCTATGATGATTCGATGGAAAAGTCTCTCCAAATTGTCATTTTATCTTAGGAGAGGGGCATGAATCCTCATGTTGTAATAGCTTCGTCACCTTTGGATTTGAGCAAGTTATAGGGATCATATGATGAGCCAACTGGTTCTCATAATTTGTTGGGGGGGGAATCCCTGATTTGATGGAGAAGTATGTAGACACCTCCTCTAGAAAGAATATTCTTGCATTCTCCCCTTACAAACCGCATCTTAGAAAACTGATGGATGAAAATCAAGGGGCGATTAAGGGAGGTTTAGCATTGTCAAATTCAAAACCTTGTCCAACTGGTAGGAAATCCAATATCTCCAAAGAAAAATCGAAATCATTTAAAGAAATCAAGAAAGGCAAACAATTGACCATCAATGGGGCACTTAGAGCATATTACCCCTCGAGGATGGTTCCATTATGATTATTATGTACTTCAATGTTAGATGGTTAGGGGGTGTCCTTAAAAGACTATCCCTCAAGAAGATGTTCTCTTTCTATAAGCCCGATGTGATCTTGTTCCGAGAAACTATGTGTATTGGGGCAAAAAACATAGAAATTATATCTTTGTTGTCAAAGGATTGGAACTTTTTTGCTAGTGATGCGCAAGAGTTTTCAGCGGGTCCCATTTCTGGTTGGAACAATAGTGTTGAAATTAACAACATGTCTTGTCTCCATGGAGGTCTTGTTTTATAAGGGCAGGAAAAAGATCTAGACAAGGTGTTTACGATAGTGAATCTTTATGCCCCTTACAATGATAGGATTCAATTCTAGACTTCCTTAGAAGATCAACATGCTCTACTAGGGGAAAATGTGAGGTAGTTGAATTAAAATTAACTTTGAATTCTAGTGATGTTTGGGGTGAAGTGGCATGACCAAATGCACTGGCTGAATTATTTTCTTTTTTCTTTGAAGACCTAAAACTAAAGGATGTGGAATCCCACAAGGCAGTGACAAATTGGAGAAATTCAAGGCAGGGAAGGGTTGAAATCATGAAACTATTGGATCAGTTGTTGGTAGCTAAGAAATTTAAGGAAAAAGTGAGGAGATGTAATTCCCAAATTGGATTGGGAGGACTCTTTGATCATCTGGCTATGCTTTTGCACTTAGAGGGTTCAAACCAGAAGAATCCAATACTCTTCAAGTTTAATCATACTTGGTTGAATAAGGAAAGATTTAGGAAAATGGTTTTAAGTAACTTGTCAAAGTATGAGGTGGATATTAATGAATCATATATGCTTCACTTCTCTAAGAATTTGATCCAGGTAAAGAAGTTGGTCGTTGAATGTGTTAGCACTAGGTAATTTCTTTGGGTTGTATCAAAGAAAGCCTCGAGGTAACTATTTCAACCAACTTTAGATTGTATTCTGACCTATACAACCAGAGAGGGCTCTCTCATATGTCTAACGACTGGTAATAACTCAAATATTTCATCAATAAATGCACATAGGTAAGATTTTACAATAGGAAAATTTTATTTTTGTTTTAAAGGGATGGTAGGACAAGCAAGAGAGAAAGTACCATTGGGCAATGGAGTCAATTTAAGAAAGCGATAGAAACAAATGACTTTGTGACTGAACTTGAGAGGATAAAGGCTAAATGAGCAACATTATTTAGTTAAAAATCGTTGTGTGTGGTGAGAGAAAAACACATGAAGCAACTCGGAGCACCGTTGAGGATGAATTCAGAGTTAACTTAGAGGAAAACGGTTTCTCTGAATGAACCGAATCCCGGGGCACTGCACAGCGAATCCCAGGTTCGAAATTACGTTCTTATTCAGACAAAAAAAAGATATGAATAAAGAATATAGGAAGTACGTACGCAGAGAAAGAATACAATACATCAAACTGCCACAATTAGAATCTTTTCATCAAAGCTTCATGACCTTTGCATTAAGTTTCAGTCGAATTCAGAGCTACATTCAATAGTCATTGTCTACACTTTTTTTTCCAACCAACCTCCTTTACATGAAAATGATCCCCATATATAGAAAACTAATGTCACCCTTGGCTGCTAGGGTCGAACTACTTCCTCCTAGAATCATGGATTTGTTTTCTTTGAAAGAGAACAATAAATTCAACGGATTCACTAAAAATAGAAAACCTGACTTTGCCAAATCATAATCGTAAATGAAATATTCTTTACAATAATTGATCATGATTATAATTTGACCACATGGTTGTGATGAGTCATCATGTGCACTACTGGACACTCTGTCACCCTTGCACAACAAGTCTGCTACGCAAGAACAACCTATAGCCAAAAACACAGCGGATTACGCAACAAACTGGGAAAATAAGCGTTAAATATGACATCATATCTCACTAATAAAAAACTATTTTCTGAAACTGAGAGAGGTTTTGGTAGATAAGATAGTTATAAAGAAAAATCTCTCTCGGTTTCTTGAAATTCATCTCCAGTTGGCTAGAATACGTGTCGCAAAAACATGTCTCGGACATGAAATCATGAAAACTGAAAAATAGGGATCAAATATTCCTTCGAATATTCCAAAATATGAAATGGTTTTCAAATCCGAGAGAGGTTTTTATTATTTGGTTTGTCCTCAAAAAAATGCTATCGGGGATTTTCAAAATTCCTCTCCAGTTGGTCAGAAAGTGATCTTGAAGTTGACCACTAAACCAATCATTTGCGCAACGTGACCTGTAGCTTGTGCACTGGAAAAACCTCTGCGCAGAAGCATCCTCTGCATGATGAAATCCATTCCGCAATGAAATCCGTTTCACGACAACATCCTATGCGCGACAACCCACTGCGCGATGAAATCCATTGCGCGACGAAATCCACTGCGCGACAACATCTTGTGCGTGACAACATCATATGTGCGACAGCATCCCATGCGTGACAACCCACTGCGCGATGAAATCCACTGCGCAACGAAATCCACTATGCGACAACATCCTATGCACGACAACATCGCATGCACGACGAAATCCATTTCACGACGAAATCCATTGCACGATTAAATCCCATGCGTGATGACATCCTCTACGCGACAACATCCTATGCGTGACAACATTCGATGCAGAATGAAATCCATTGTGCGACAAAATCCATTGCATGACATGATCCTTTGTGCGGTGAAGTGCTTTGTACAATGCGTAGCAATTTTTGCAGCGCACAGTTGCAAATGGAAACATAAATAATAAATGATAAACTTCCTTTTGAAACTGACCCTTGGAGATGTTAGATGATGCCAGGCATAAAAACAATATGGGTGCTAACAAACATGACTTTGCAAATCGTTGACAAACCTCTAACCTTAGCTATGAAAATCATGGTGCTAACAACTAGCTCTAATGGGGATGTTATCCTCCTTGCGAGGTAGCAAAGATTAGTAGACCAAACACCTATCCATTGGGTTGCTCCCAAACTCAACTTTCCAACTGTAACTTGTAACCTCCATCCGCTAAAAACCCAAAGTTGTATATGCTCCAAACTGAAATCTGAAACTAAGATGAACATGAAAACTGCAGATTACCGAAAGAAATGCTCGTAGTACCGAGTTGATTCACACTCCTACCTACCCTAACTGATGAAAAAGATGTCAATCAAGTGAAATCAGAATGCCAATGCAACCATGCAAGCACTTTATCCACTTTTTTCTTTCTTTGCACATGCTTGCTCCAAAGCCTGTTTACTGATAAGTCATTCAAAAATTTATCTACAAATCCAAATATTAAAAAATTAAAAACATTAGGACTATTTTGTCGCCTCCAACGAAACTACAAATGGATCCTCTAGAACATACATAAAACAACAATCATGTTTCACCCCTTCCACTGCATCCTTGTTTTCATGTGATTCAACCTGTTGATTACCACAAAAAGGCTGAAAAATATGTTGAGACTGCTGGAAATAACAATCTTTTGAATCAGAAGACAATGTTAGCTGAAATGAAACCCCCAGTGGCAAGCAATCCATATATAACAGTGATGTTGATTGACCATTAGATTTATTTCCAAGTTGGTAGTTGATCAGAGGCTGCAAATCTGGACTGAAATAACCTTCCATGTAATCAACAACAAGGTCATTAAAGGTATGAGAAGGTTGTTGATCCTCTTCATTGATAACAATTTTCTCATGTAAAACAATGTCACTGTGAATGCAATCAGACTTCATTGCTTCCTCTGTTATCTTATGATTTACTTTCAACAATTCAAAGGAATAAAAACATAATGGAAGATATTTTTCATTTGCAAGTTCACTGCTTTCTTCATATTCAACATCATGCATGGAGGATTTCTGATTTGAAACATTATAAACATTTTGCTTCAACAATTCGAAAGAAGCAAAACACAATGGCAAGGTTTTTTCACCTGATTCAAAACCTTCTTCATTTTATTCACTATTGTCATATGCACATTTTTCAATTTCTTTGGATTGTTGAACATACTCATTTTCAGATTCATCTTCGACCAATGGCTGCAATTTTGAACTGACAAGACCTTCTACATAACAAGTAACAGGGTCATCAAACACATGAGAAGATTGCTGCAATTTCTTGTACATTTTCCCCCATTAATCAGTGTGATTTTGCATCAATACACATTCATCTGCCTGAATGGTGATCTTTAAATTTTCTTTCAACAATTTAAAGGAAGCAAAGCATAAAGGTAAAGAATTTCCTTCAGCTGATTCGGTACTTTCTTCATATTCTTCTTTGTAACTGTGATATGTAGGCTGATTTCTCTCGTTACACTGCTGAAAATGAACATTTTCTCATAGAGAACATGCAGCTGGTCGTTCTAGGAAGTCAACACCATAATCATTGTCATATTCATCATATATAGAAAAATCAACAACATCTGCAATGTCATCTAACAAGAAAAATCTTGGGACATCAACTTGCTCTTCAACAAGTTGATTTGCAAATTCATTTTCCTGACTATCTACAAATGAATACATAAAACAAGCAACCCCGTGCTTATCATGAGTTTGATCAAAAGCTAAATTAGCACCTTCTTTTTCAATAAGTGGAATATAATCCTTTACAAAATCATCTACATTTAAAGCTTCAAGAGGACATATGATATTATTAACCCTCTTCTCAAGATTCAAATCAACTATTCTTTGTTCATATTCATTGTCATGTTCTTTAGCATCCAACTCCTCATTTCGAATCTGTTTACATGCTTGAATATTGTCTTCAACTACCTGGGCATTGTTGAACATATGCTGCAAAGACATAGACTTCCTCTCCATCAAAAGAAAAGATAAGTCTGATTGAAAGGTTGTTACATAATGGAGCATGGCAACAACTTCAAGAGGTTGGACTTCTTTAGGCAGTTTATAATAAAGACTAGCAAACCTCCTGCTGAAATTTGGGATGGTTTCATCTTTCATTCTTATCTTGACATAAAACTCTAAAGGGAATAGATCCCATGACTTTCTCTCACCCCAAAACCTACAGAAAGCTTCCCTCAATTCATCCCACAAGCTAATCGACTGAGGCTGCAGATGTCTGAACCATGTTTTGGCATCTCCTTGTAAGGACTAAGAAAATGCCCTCATAGACACATCATCATGTTCGATCTCAAAAAGGTATATGAAATGCTCAAAGACCTGAATATGTTTTTCAACTGACTGTCCATCAAGCTCTCCATCAAACCTAGGAAGATACTTATAATGTTTCAGAGGAAAGTCACGAAGGATGGAAGGAAATTTAAGAGGACTGTATCTTTCTTGAATTATTGAGGGTGAAGGGTTAAGAACAGAAGGTACAAGCTCAACTTTGGTTTCATTAAGCTCAAAAGAATGATCATGAACATCATATGGCTTAGAGGAAGGAGTTTGGTGAATATCGGTTATACAAGAAGGAGGTATACCTATAGTTTGTAATGAAGGATATACAAGGGTAGATCTCTGGGATTCATTTAAACATGGTAAGTGAAGAAATATTCTTTTGAAAAACTCGGGAAAGGAAAAGAAGATATTGATAAAACAGAAAAGTACTTCTTGAACTAAACTTAAGCTCGAGTACCTTATTTTTCCATAATGCTCTTCCATATCTCTATCAACGGGTCTCATTCTCCAATGGAGTCTTTGAATCACATTTGAAGCTTGATTAGAGTCGCCATGAAAACTTTAGCTCTGGATTCTTCTACCAGTGGAATCACCTTCAACTTATTTTCTGATGTGTGGAGTCGCCAAAGCAGAAATATAGCCAATGTGTGGAGTCGCCAAAGCAGAAATACAACCAATATGTTTTAAAGCGATGGTAGGACAAGAAAGAGAGAAAGTACCATTGGGCAATGGAGTCAATTTAAGAAAATGATAGAAACAAATGACTTAGCGAATGAACTTGAGAGGATAAAGGCTAAATAGGTAACAGTCTCCAGTTAAAAATCATTGTGTGTGGTGAGAGAAAAACACATGAAGCAACTTGGAGCACCGTTGAGGATGAATTCAGAGTTAACTTAGAGGAAAACAGTTAATCGGAATGGCGCTAATCTCGGGGCATTGCGCAACGAATCTCAGGTTCAAAATTACGTTCCTACTCAGATAGAAAATATATATGAATAAAGAATACATGAAGTACATACACAAAGAAAGAATACAATACATCAAACTTCCACAGTTAGAATCTTTTCATCAAACCTTCAGGACCTTTGCATTAAGTTTCAGTCGAATTCATAGCTACATTCAATAGTCATTGTCTATACTGTTTTTTCCAACCAACGTCGTCTACATGAAAATGATCCCCATATATAGAAAACTAATGTCACCCTTGGGTGCTAAGGTCGAACTACTTCCTCCTAGAATCATGGATCTGTTTTCTTTGAAAGAGAACAATAACTTCAACAGATTCACTAAAAATAGAAAACCCGACTTTGCCAAATCATAATCGTAACCGAAATATTCTTTAAAATCATTGATCATGATCAGAATTTTACCATATGGTTGTGATGAGTCATCATGTGCACTACTGGACACTCTGTCACCCTTGCACAACAAGTCTTCTATGCAACAATAACCTACAACAAAAAATGAAGCGGATTGCGTAGCAAACTGGAAAAATAGGCGTTAAAGATGACATCATATCTCACTAATAAAAAGCTATTTTCCTAAAATGAGAGATGTTTTGGTAGATAGGATCGTTATAAAGAAAAACCTCTCTCGGTTTCTTGAAATTCATCTCTTGTTGGTCGGAATACGTGTCGCAAAAACATGTCTCGGACAAGAAATCATGAAAACTGAAAAAATAAGGATCAAAGATTCCTTCGAATATCCCAAAATATGAAACGGTTTTCAAATATGAGAGAGGTTTTTATTATTTGGTTGGTCCTCAAAAAAAACCTCTCGGTGATTTTCAAAATTCCTCTCTAGTTGGTGAGAAAGTGATCTTGAAGTTGACCACTAAACCAGTCATTTGCGCAGTGTGACCTGTAGCCTGTGCGCAGGAAAAACCTCTACACGGAAGCATCCTCTGCGCGACGAAATCCAGTGTGTGACGAAATCTAGTGCACGCTGAAATCCAATGCACAACAACATCCTATGCGTGACAACATCCTATGCGAGACAGCCCACTACACGATGAAATCCACTGCACAACAACATCCTATGCGCGACAGCATCCCATGCATGACAACCCACTGCGCCATGAAATCCATTGCGCGACGAAATCCACTGCACAATGAAATCCACTGCACGATGAAATTCCATGCATGATGACAGCCTTTGCGCGACAACATCCTATGCGCGACAACATTCGATGCGTGATGAAATCCACTATGCGACAAAATCCACTACGCGACAGAATCCTTTGCGTGGTGAAGTGTTATGCGCAGCGTGCAGTTGCAAATGGAAACGAAAATAATAAATGATAAACTTCCTTTTGAAACTGACCCTTGGAGATGTTAGATGATGCTAGGCATAAAAACAATATGGGTGCTAACAAGCACGACTTTGCAGATTGTTGAAAAACATCTAACCTTAGCTATGATATTCATGGTGCTAACAAAATGGGTCAGGGAAAGATCCAAGAAGAACCAATAATAACTGAAGGCAATCGAAGTGGAATTGCAGGATATATTTGATCAAAATACTAACAGGGTCTTCTCTAATGCAAATCATTTGAGGTTCAAGGTTCTTGAAGGGAAAAAAGAAAACCTTGTTAAAATTGGAAGACGCTAAATGGAGGCTTAAAAGGCAGGTTGTCTGGTTAGTGGAGGGAGGCGAAAACACAAAGTTATTTCAAAAATATGCACCTTACAGAAAAAAATTTCCAATACTACATGGGAGGTTGAGGCATCAGATGGTGTCAAGGTAACCTCTTTCATTGATATAGCCAATGCAAGTAAAACCCACCTTCAATTCCTTTTCAAGGAAAGTAATGCTTCCAATATTGGGGAAATTATTAAAGTGGTCGGCTTATTTCCAAGGTTCTTCGATGATGAGATGAATTTAATTATGGATTCTCCAGTCAGTAAAAGTGAATTAAAATATTTCTTGAGCTCCTTTAAGAAGGCAAAAATCCCTGGTCCCAATAGTTGGACCATCGAATTTTATCTCAGTTTCTATGATTTTCTAGAAGAAGACTTATTAAGAGCAGTGGATGAAAGTAGAAGGGTTGGTAAAATTCTAGGTACTATGAACTCTATGCTCATAGCCCTAATTCCAAAAAGAATGACCCTATTACCTTGGAATATTTCATACCAATCTCCCTTTTCAACCTCATTTACAAATTGGTGTCAAGGATATTAACAAATAGGATGAAATAGGCTTTGTCCAAAGCCATCTTCAAGGAAGAATTTAGTTTCTTTTCAACAAGTCAATTCATGATGCAATAGGGACTGCACATAAAGGTCTACTCTCGATCAAAATTGGGAATCAAGCACCGACAATCATCAAAATAGATCTTTTGAAAGCCTTCGACAAGGTTAACTGGGTATTTATGAGATTAGTTCTTCTACAAATTGGTTTATCCCTTCAGTTTTTCAATTGGATAATGGGCAACTTAGAGTCAACAAACTTTGCAGTTTTGATAAGTGGTTTACCACAGGTTTTTTTAGGGCTTTTCAAGGTCTCAGATAGGGATGCCCATTATCTCCCTTCCCATTTCTCTTTATAGTTGAAGGGCTCAACAGATTGATAGCAAAGGATGAAAGGGATGGTTTTATCAGAGGCAAAAAAGTTGTAGATGATATTAGGCTCACTCATTTGTTGTTTGTAGATTATATTTTCCTTTTGGTAGAGGTGATTTGGGATAATTGAGCTATATTAAACAAATTTTAGATCTTTTTTGCAAGCCAATGGGGATGGATATCAACTTGGGAAAATATTATATTCTAGTCAATGGTTGAAGCGCTTCTCTTCAAGAAATAATTGAGTAGTTGTTTTTTATGAATGTTGATTCTTTGGACAAAAGGGTCAAATACTTAGGCTTGTATTTAATACCTAACAAGTATCTCCATGCATATTGGCTTTGTTTATCAAAGAAAATCGAATTGAAAATTACGCGTTGGTGTGACAAGTGGCTCTCGCAAGGAGGATGGTTAGGTTTAATTAAATATATTCTAGAAAGTATATCGATTTTTTGGTTTCCATCACATACATCCCAAAGAGTATTATTGACAAGATCTAGAAGAAATTTTATAGCTTCCTTTCAACTAGTCGGAGGGTAGAGGAAGGAATTCCTCTTATTAAATGGACAAGGATAACTTGGCCTAAGGTTCTAAGCGATTGGGAACTAAAATACCTGATCATTTTCTATCAAGCTTTGGCAGTGAAAAGCCTATGAAGAATTTTATCTAACAATGGACTGTGGGTGAAAGTGATGATGGAAAATTATCGTGATAAAAAAGAGCTAGGCAACTGGTTAAGGAAAATGAATAAGTCCTTTAAAGGAGCTTCCAATTTGTGGAAAGGGTTGATGAAAGCCTATGATCGTTTAGGTGACTGGTTTGCTTGGAAAGTTGAGAGAGGTGAAAAGAAAAAAGTTGGAAAGGATCCTTGGATCAGTTGCAATGGCGACCATAGAGTTTTTGAATGCATGTTCTTCACTATGAATAAGAAAGGAATTAACAGTCTAAAAGATGTAGCAAGGACTAGGGTCCATGAAGTGGGATTCTATATATGGAAATCAACAGAAGATTTGGGCTTACAAAGAGATATAGCAGAACAATGACATCGTTGTGTCAAATTTTTAAATAATAATGCCATTTGCTTGAAGGACTCAGAAGATGAGTTGAGTTGGTCCATAAATAAGTTAACTAAAGTGCTCGCAACCAAGCTTGGCTATAAGACAAAAATCAATGAGGAATTGGAAGTCAAGTGACTATGGTGGTGGAAAAAGGTGTGGAAGTTGGTATGTCCACTAAAAACTAAAGTTTTTTTTTGGATGGCTTTGTGAACAAGATCCTCACTTTGGAAAATGGAAAAAAGAAGAAGAAAGAAACTAGATTGGACCTAGTTGGTGTGACTTGTGTAGGAATGCAAGTAAGATTGTGGATCACCTTTTTGTTTCTTGTTCCTTTCCCAAGAATTTTTGGCACAAGATGACAAGTAATTATAATTTGCAGTTTCAATGGGACAAACCTACTTTATTGTAATACTTGGAATCTTGGATTATTGGTAAGTCTGTCGCTTCTTATAAAGCTATGCCCTGCTATGTTAGTTGGGGAAGTTGGCTCTCCAGGAACAAATTGATTTTTGAAGACAAGGAGGTCCATCTAGGAAGACTCTCACTAGACCTTAGGGGTTTTTCGATGGAGCTTGTCAAGGCATTCCTAGACAATGTGGAGCAGGGGTCATCCTCATCTTGGACAAGGCACACTATTTCACTATAAAATATGGAGTTGGAAGGGGCACTAATAAAAAATCAAAGATATATGACTTATGAATTCTGCTCAAGGTCAATGTTGATAAGCAGGTAAAAAAGCTCAAGGTGGTTGGGGACGACTCCAAATTGGTGATGGATTGGGAAAACGATAAAGCACACATTTTCAATGTAGTTATGGAGCCCATTCTGGAAAGGATACTAGATATTACAACTCTTTTTGAGGAGGTTTCCTTTGCTCATGTATTCAAAGAATTCAATCACAAAGTTGACTATCTCTCAAATGAAGCCATCTCCCTCGGAGAAGGAACCTTTCTATTCAAGAAGTTAAGGATCACATGCTTGTGAATGTTGTCAATTTGTCTCTCTTCTGGAGCTAGTGATATTTGTTTTTTAAGTGAGGGATCACATCCCCATGAATGTTGTCAATATGTCTCTCTTTTGAAGCTAGCAATACTTGCTTTTTAGATCTACAATTTGTCTCGTTTTGAATTCTAGTTAGTTTCTACATGTTTTTTTATTATAGGTTTGTCAGGTATGGAAGACTTTCTGAAAGTTTGTTTTGCAACAGAGGTTAGAAAGTATAAATGTATTGGTCTAGGTATAAAAAAAAAGATAGTTTGTTGAGAACAACCTTGATTTTTCTTGTTAATGGAGTCAAGCTAGATCACGTGTATTTGATTTCTCCCTAAAATATCAATCCAAAGTTTTTTTCCTTGGAAAAAAACAAAGTAAACTATAGAAATTGAAATTGAAAAAACAAGAGCATTAAGCCTTTGGAGTATAAACCCTAATATTGACAATACAAAAACAGACAAATGTTCATAGACCTCTTCGAGGGGCAACCTCCAAATGAGCAAAGCTCCAATACAACAAAAATACTTGACAAAATATTAAATAACATTCTGCCTCTATAAATAGTTTCTCATTAGCAAAACTCCAACTACTTATGGTCACATCATTCGCAAGTACCCATCACTTAGTGGGACTTATTTAACAAAGATGGCCATGTTGCATTGAGTGACCACATACAAACTCTCTAATGAGCCTTATTCAAAGAGGATGCTCTCATACATTAATTAATTAACTCCCAGATATCCCAAAGTACAGAGGTTAGGGTAGGGACCTAACATGCACCCCTTTAAAAGTAGCATTGTCCTCGAGGCTAGAGGTGTGGAAATTGTTGTAAAATTGTCATTGGTTCATGGGAGGGATCTTTAGGTTACATATCCTTCCACTGTATCAAGAAATCCTAAATAGTGCTTTGGTTTAGTCAACGCTCTCTTGTGGCTAGTTCTGCCTCTGACTACAAGTTAATGGATCCATCTTCATCAATTTTGGGAAGGTTGGTCTAAACTCTATAATTTACCACCACTACCTTCTTTGAGTAGGACACATGAAAGACTCAGTGGATCTTAGAATGGGCAAGGAGAGCCAGTTGATAGATAAATTGTCTAATGCATTAGATGATTTGATAAGGTCCATAGAACTTTGGTGCTATAGAAATTGAGACCCTGGGACAAATTCCACCTTGAAATAGTCTGTTTGAACTGATTTAGCTAACCTACTAGGTTTCACATGCACACACACACACACACACACACACACATAAAACCCAAGGGTTAGCTCAACCAATTGTCACCAATGTTATTGGACATTTGACTAGTTCCATGCCAACAAGTTCCCAATTTGAATTCCCCTAGGATAGACTCACTAGTCTATGCTAACAAGTTTACTAGGGATACCATCTACAAATGTGGGGAAACATTACTTGGATTTCCCCTTAGAAAACACATACATACATATGTATGTATGTATACACTGTCTATATATGCACATCTCTTTCCATATATGTGTATATATTTCTCTCTACATGATATATATACATACACATATACACACACATGTGTGTATGGACACACATATATATGTATATATCTCATGTAGAGAGAAATATTTAGTCATATAATATACATATACATGTGTGTGTGTGTGTGTGTGTGTGTGTGTGTGTGTGTGTGTGTGTGTAAGGGACCCTCTCCATGTAACAATTTGACTACTTAATTTATGAAGGTGTATGTAACTTACCACCCTTCGGATTCGAACTTGTGATCTCCATGGAGGAAAAACATGTTGATAACTATTAGGCCTATTCATGGTGTACTGCACACACACACACACACACACACACACATGTTTTTTCCATGGAAAAACTCCTCGGGGAAACCCTCCAAGCACTTTCCCACATCTCGTGAATGCCTCCTCGGGTAAATGTCATTGATGGATAACATGTAATCCCTAAGGGACCTAAGTGGATTCGATCTTATGACCTCTTGGCCATTATGACTTCGACATGGTAAGTCAAGCCGCTTGAGCTAATCACATCCTCCTGAAGATTAGTATCCTACCCTTCTCTAAAGAGTTCAAGAGAGTTCACTCGAGTTTCTTCCTCTTGCAACCTAGATCTATGCAAAGAAATGAAACCATTTGGCTTCTTTGATGATAGACGGGATTGATAGTTTAAACATAGGTAACGACATCTTGGAGTGATGACTTATTGCATGTCTCCATCTCCCTAACCTTCAATACACATTTACTTTAACCAATAGATTGTACCCCTAGGTTGTTATTTTTCCAAAATTGAGAGCGCATAAGATCTTGGAATGGAGTGTCCAAAGTTTTTTCACTAAGTCAGTTAACCCCATGGCCTCTCCTCATCTTAGTGTTTGTTGGAGTTGAAGACGTATAATAATTTATTTAAAAAAACATTATATAAATTTTAATTTTAATTTATGAAATTAATATTTTAATGTAAATTCAATATTTTGATTTTTCTTAAATATTTTTTTAAGATGATTGAATTTTTTTATATTTTTAAATCATTGATAGATAATTTTAGTTGCAATGTATTAATTTAATATTTTATAAAATAAAATAAAAAACATCTACCAGAAATAGAGTTTTAAGAAATTTATTAGATGATCATTATGTGAGTTGCAATATATCAAATTAATATTTTATAAAAAAATAAACAAAATTTACAAGAAATAGAGTTTTAAGAAATTTATAAATGGAAGAGATTAAAAGTTTAGCGAGAAAACAATAAATGGAGATGTGGAACTTTGTCTTGCACGGAAGGTATCCTCCTTGAATTGCAACGGACCTTGAAATTTAATTGCATGCTTTAAAATCCTTTCATGTTTAATGCATATACCCAAAATAAGTTATATACATGTTGATTAAGTATGATACAGTGGTTTAGATAGTGTAATATGGTACTAATTTTTGGTGTTTGAGCTTTCTAGAGTTTTTGGAGTTAAACTTTATAAGAAGTTTTGAAATCTTCAACTTTACGCAAGTAGTGCTTCACTAGTTGTTGATTTTGTTAGTCAAAAAAATATAAACAAAAATATATAATTAACATGGATGAGTCCAATAATAATCATCATAGATCCATCTTAACCATGGATCTATTAAGCCCTGAGAATGATCAAATCTTTTGAGGTGAAAATTTTTTTTAGAGTGCAAAACTTGAGAAAAGGTTAAAGGTTTGCAACTCGAGATATTTGATCCCTCTGGGTGCTTGATAGATCCAATTTTTCCAAGTGAAGACTTTTTTAGTAATAGTAAATAGTAATGATAATAATAATAGTAACTCCCAAAGTAATAGTAAATTTACTAATGTAATAGTAATATACTAAAGCAAAAGTAAATATGATATATATAATACCGTGTGTAATTTTTGTTTTTATTAATTAAGCAGACTTTTTTAATTGATATTTTAATTGAGCCAACTTAAAATTTTTTAAATCTTTGAAAACTAACATCACATCTAAAATCAAGCGACAACTTCTCTTCCACACTGGCCTGTAGAGAAAATATATAAATATAAAGAAAAAGGATTAAGAGGAAAGGGTTTAAAGAAGGGGAAAAGTGATGTTCAAAATAATGAAAACTAGGCTACTAAGAGAAAAGAACTTAATTTTTTCAATTCTAGAAATATATAAATGAATTAGGTTTCTTATTCAAGACCATGAATAATAGGCTTCCAAGAATGACTCACTTTATAGCCATCTTCATGATTAAATTATCTGGGCGTTTTTCGATTTCAAGAGCCTCTCGAATGACGTGTGAGGTGTAGTAGGGCGTTGATGCAAGAATTGTTGTTTGGTCGAAGCAAATGAAGTGTTTAGATTTATGGGAGTGCTCGACAATAACAAATTTGGAGATGTGATTGTGGGTTGTTTCAACAATATGTTCTTTGAGATGGATTTTAAATGATTTTCCAGTTTGGCCATTGTATGATTTGCCATAGGAGTAGGGAATTTGGTAAACTCCTAGGCCAAGCATAGGGTCTGACTTATCCTTGGTGGTACAAAATAATTGTTTAAGCTTTTTACAGGGTTTGAAGAGGGTTTTAATATTATTTTTGGCCAAAATTTTAGAAATTTGATTGGTGGTGCTTTGGATATAGGAAAGAGAAATGAGAGCTCGAGGTGGAGAGGAGGGGGAATTTTTACAATTACGTTTACGGGCCAAGCAAAAAACTTTTTTGATTTGAGAGATAGATTAGCCATTGGCTACAAAGGCCTTTGCCAAGTGGGATTTTTCTTTTTTCGAAAAATTGGAGGCAAGAGACGAGAGTTTTAAGCAAAACAAATTTATGAGTCGGATGATGATGGGAATGGGCATGAATGTATCGGTTAGTATGAGTCTTTTTATGATAAAATTGATGAGTGATTAATCCATCAGGAAGACGTGAAATAAGAACATCCAAGAAGGAAAGAGAATCATCCTTATCAATTTCCATCGTAAACTTAATACGAGGAGAAATGTTATTAAGATGGTCGAAAAAGGAGATGAGGAAGGCATGCCCATTAGACTAAACAACGAAGGTGTCATATACAAATCGAAACCAACATTTATTTATCAAAAAGATTCAATATCCCATGTAAATCATCATCATGTGCTTTCTTTAAGCACCTTACCTTAATTTTATACATGAAACCAAGAAACATAAACAAAACCATTTTTTTTAAGAACTAGAGAAATTTGTAAGCAACAAGCTTATGACTTAGCAAGCGTTGAGATGTTCAAGGGGCCTCTAACCCAGGGGTATCTACTTTTTTAGCCTTATCGAAATGAACCAAGTTTCATCAGGGATTTAAACCAAGGTGGAAAAAGTGGGAGATCTACCTCAGTGGATAGCTTGGGAAGCACAACGCCTGCCAGAGCTTGGAAAGCACGAGAGTTCACCTACAAGGGTTATTCGAGGCTTCTGTGTTTTTGTGAATGACAGAGGGACCCAGTCTCAGGAGAGGGGGCCCATTTTCTGCGATGGTTTCGGTCTTTGAAGTGCTCTTAGCGAGGTTTTCGGGCTTCGAGAGGGTTTCTTGTCTGAGGGTAAGGTTACAAAGGGACCCAGTCAAGAGGGGGACCCAATTTCTCTACAAGCAGAAGTCAAATTGTTGCTCGACAGGAACAGGTGTGGTGAGGGTTCTCTCTTTCCTTTTCTTTATGTCTCCTTGTTTAAGCTTTGTTTATTTCCTTTAAGACAACACAAATCAAATGTGAGAAATACAAAAACAAAACTAGCATAAAACACATCAAAACAATTATGGGAGTTAATATGGAGGAACCAAACAAAAGTTTAGCCTTGGTGAGCCAGGGATCCAACGTATAGGAGGCACAAATACCAATTCTTAGCACCATAGGAAACAAATCTGCAAACTATTCGATTATTATGGAGGGGGTAGGGTACAATTGAAGTTTACAATGGGTTTGAGCTTGGAAGCTTAATACTTGATATATATATATAATATAAATTTAATATTTAATAAATTTATTATTCATTGTCTTATTCAATGTATAACATCGTGTATAAATACACGTACATGAGTAGAGTCATGTCTTTTTGTCTAAAAAGACACGACTTTACATTTAAAAGTATAATTATTACATTAATGATTTAATTAGTAATTAATGAGCATTATAATATACACAAGGTATATTACAAGTCATCCCTCCTAATAATAAACTTCGTCCTTGAAGCATAAGTAAAGATGAATATTTTGTCTATATAACTAGTGATGTTTCCTCACTTATTACAAAGTTTTTAAATATACTCACAATCATTAGGTATTCTACAAAATAACATGCACATCCTTGAAAATTCGTCTGATCAATGCAAGGAAACTTGAATGCTCATTTTCAAGAAGTTGAGTCTGGTAACGGGATGTAGCCTGTAAGTCTCCAACAGTATCAAAATTGACCACACCACCAAATCTACTCATTGTCGCTTGGCAATATGATGCTCTCGATGGATTTCAAGGCCAAGATAATACACACAAGAAACGTTTGGAATCTGGATGTTCCTCTAAAGTGCGGGAAATCCTTAAAGTTGTTGAATTCCGTTGTTGTACACGAAGGGAATATTGGCGGATTCCATCCACTAGAGTTGATGTCGGTCTATTCAATATTGTAGTGGGTTGGCTCTTCTACTTCCTTAAGTCTTGTCGGGTGCTTAAACCCCTGGTAAGAAAATTTTTGCATAAAGGCATGATTTGAAGGCATCGACAACAGGGAAAATGACCCAGTAGGACAAGGGAAGTTGGGATTCATGGTGCTTGCACTAGTAGGAGGAGGGAAATTGGGATTTATGGCGCCTGCACTAGTAGGAGGAGGGAAGTCAGGATTCATGGCACTTGCACTGAGAACCAAAGAATAATTCATTATTTGATTGATATTAAAATTAACATTGTTTACTGGAACAAGAATAATTCGAGGAACAAGACTATCGTAAACAAGGTTCATATTATAATTGTTGTGGGAATATGGAATGTAATGATTATTAAAATTAACCAAATTAGGATGATTCCCACGGGGGGAAGAATCCTCTTCGATATCATCGGAGGAAAGCCATCCATTGATATTGTCATTGTTTAATGACTAAAAAACATCTTGCTACATTAGTTCATAAATTCTGTTATGGGTATCAATGGCGGGTAAATCCGATACACCGAGTGCCAGTAAATTGTAGAAATCAATGTCGTCCTTGCTCCAATTCTCTGTAGGGAATTATGAAAATCCATATGTGTTGAATGGTATAATTCTAGAATATCCACGATATTGGTTGTTCCAACATTATCTGGTCTGTATCCAATAAAACCGTTGTAATCTATATTGTCATTCTTCCCTTGATCTACATGGGGATTCCCCAAATTTTCAGACATATTGAAATAGTGTGCTAATTGACAACCCAAATGCGTTATTATGCTGTGTGAAATATCATATCTACTCATTGCATGAAGTTCTATGGATTTTAGAAGTTGGAGGGTTTCAGAAGATTCATCAAACACATATATTCCCAATCCTGCATCATGTTGTAGAGGTATTCTATCACTGCCACCAAGTGCAATGAATTCAATACCATGTCCACTACGGAGATGGATGTCAGTTTCCTTGGGAAGTATTCTATCATGTTTGGAGTAAATTTTTAATGTCATTTTATCTTTCTAGTTGATGTTGTTGTACTTATCGATCACAGTGAAGGAATATACACGCTCATTGTTGTCATTACACATAGATTTTACACCACTTCTTAACTCTTCAGGAATAGCATGCACCAAGAGATTATACAAAGTGTTGTTTTTGTCGTTGTAAACCCCCAAAGAGTGGATATTAGGGTATCCCGAGTTTGGGTTGCGGAATAAAATGAGGGAGATGGAAAGAAAACGTGGGTGATGGAGACGGGCATAATATGGTATAGTTGTTGTTGATGTCTCATTTTCCTTATTTCTCATTGCTTTTGAGTCATTACTAAATTCCGCAGCTTTCAGTTTGAGGCTCTTCTTCTCATCTTCAATGAGATTTTCAAACTTTAAATATGTCTTCTCGTCCTTGTTATTCAAAGTTGATGCTTGCACATCTGGGCCTTCCAGAACACCATCACTAGTTTTACCGCTTTCATCATTGTCAAATATTTGTCCCTCGAGCAATTCAAATGATGGAGAACGTGAGATTTGGGTTTGGTGGAAACTTCTCTCCTCCTCCAAGTACGCCAAGAGTGCCTTCTCTAATTGTTCTTCCATTATTTCTTTCAAAGAATTCTTCATTTCTTTGAGAGTGTTGCTCATATTTTCCAGAATTTCACGTTTTTAATAATGATATTTTCCATCTTTGAACGCATCTGATTTTGGCTTTCACCAATATTTTCGCTCTGATACCACTTGGAAGCTTAATACTTGATATATATATATAATATATATATATATAATATTTAATAAATTTATTATTCGTTGTCTCATTCAATGTACAACATCATGTATACATGTACATGAGTGGAGTCACATCTTTTTGTCTAAAAAGACGTGACTTTACATTTAAGAGTATAATTATTACATTAATGATTTAATTAGTAATTAATGAGCATTATAATATACACAAGGTATATTACAGAGCTCTTACTGGAAACACGGTCTTCAGTTTGCTAGTGGATCTCCATTTTCCGATCTTGCAGTAACAATGGAGGTTTAGCAAGAGCACGTGGTTCTTTTATGGTAGATTTCTTTCAAAAGTATGCAGAAAACGCAAACGAAAGATTGTTTTTTGTAAACGCAAAGCAATATAAGGGGATTCTAAAGTGTAGGCAGACCCAAAAGCTAAAGCAACTGCATAAGAAAAAATTCACAATGATCTTGCCGAAAGTGAACAACATATCCAATAAGGCTTCTCAAGCTAGGGTGGAGCAAATAGAAATTAAGGATCTCGAACCAAATTTGGACGGAGTAGAGGTTTTCGAAGCAAACAAAGAAGATAAAAAAAACAATTAAGCATGGCAACAAAGACCCATATATTCCCACATCAACACCATTAATGTGGTCATTTGAGCTATATGTGAAAGAACTCATGAGCATGAAAAGGAGACTCGAAATTTTAGAAGAGAAAAGATGGTATGAAGGCAACAAAGTAAACAAAATTGTTGAGTTCAAGAGCAAATTAGAGGGAGAAAACAAAGCTCTTAAGGAACAAATCTCAAGCATGCTGGTTAAAATGGAAATAGGACAACAAGAAGTGACTGCCTTGAAACATGAAGTAGAACAGATGAGGATAACCAGGGTTGAGAAATCATAACTGGTGAAAGAAGAGGACACAATACAAAGACAGGAGATCCAGTTAGCGTTAGTTGACTTGGAAGCTAAAGAAAATTAGCTAAAATATCGGATAGAAGAGGCCAAATCATGGTCACAAGTTGCAAGTGGGTCATCAAACAAACAAAATGAAATTATTGAGAAGCAAATCAAAATACAAATAAAGGAAGAACATGATAAACAAGGCAAGGCTGCAAATATCATTATCAAAGGGCCGAGGG
Source organism: Picea engelmannii (assembly GCA_009831015.1). Taxonomy (NCBI): domain Eukaryota; kingdom Viridiplantae; phylum Streptophyta; class Pinopsida; order Pinales; family Pinaceae; genus Picea; species Picea engelmannii. The sequence goes on from ML802412.1 coordinate 526,507, forward strand.
ACTTTGGTGATAATGAGAGGACAAACATTCTAGCAAGGAACTTCCTTAAAGATAAGTTGAAGTGGACAGGGTGTATTCCCCATACAAACAAGAATGGACATAAGATAGAGGGAGGAAGAGATAGACATGTAAGAGTTATCTTAAGGAATATAGAGGATAAGAGTATGATCTTTAGAAATAGAGGATTGCTTAGAGTACACACATCTACCTAGATGAGGACTTGACTTTTGCTCAACAAGAACAACAAATAAAGGAGTGGGAAAAAGTGAAAACAATAAGAAATGAGGGGAAATGGGCATGGTTGAAGAACGGGAAGGGTCAAATCAGTGATCATTTCTCAAATAAGAAATAGGAAATCGGGGCCCCATGGGACTGTTTACAGGTAGTAAGTTGGAATTGTAGATGTTATCCATGGAGAAGAGGTCCAGGGTTGGGGCCCATAGCAGAGGGTAAATATATTATCATTCTTGTAGAAACACATGAGCACGATGGATGCAATGTTCTAGATTTCGATGGGTACAAGAAAACTTATGTTTGGAACAAAGGAAATGAGATAGGCAAAGGAGATGGGGGAGTTACTGTGCTAATAAATGAAAAATGGTGTGGCGCTGTAAAAGTGTTAAAAGAGGACCAAAACAAACAATACATCTGGTTGCAAATTATTGAGAAGGAGGTTACCTTCAGGTTGGCTACTTGCTATTTCCCCCAAAAAAACCCAAAGATCTATAAAAGAAGCAATTTAGACAACAAAGACCCGTATGCCTCATTGAAAAGACATATCTCTCTATTCAACCACTTGGGAGAAGTAATGTTAATGGGTGATTTTAATGCAAGGACATATAACAACCAATCTCTCCAGTTGAGAAATGAAGAAAGAGGGGAAAACAATCCCTTATGGTTGGAAGAGAGTGGAGATAAATCATGGGAAAGAGATTCACAAGATGGAAATGGGGGCGTGACACACTTTGGGGTAGAATTACCGAGGCTCTGTAGTTTGTTTGGCATGGTTATTTGCAATGGAATGAGAGGGTGGCCAACTTCATGGGGTATCACATGCAAAACTTACAATGATCAAAGTATTGTATATTACTTAATCTACTCTCAAAGTTTTACTTCTAGAGTTTTGAAGTTTGATATAGGGGACTGTCCTACTGAAATTAAATTTGATCATGCCCCCCTATTGGTTAAGCTAGACTTTCCTACTTGTCCATACAATAATAAAATCCTTAGCATGCAAAAGAAAAATCTTTCCAAAGGAAAAATACTCATGAATCAAGAAAATAGGGAAAGGTTTAGTGCTGCTCTTAAGCAACAATTTCAGGTTATAAAGTATAGCAGGGCAGATATGACAACCAATGAGATGGGCGATCATGTTCATAGTAGTTTGTTGGTCCCAACAATCCACAAGGCCTTAAGTGCATGTAAAAGGTATCCTCCCAAGAAGAGGGCTACAAGTATCTTTCTGACAAATCCATGGTATGATGAAGAATGTAAGGCAGCCAAGAGATCTCTAAAAGAGAGAAATTTGGGCAAAGAAAACAAGAAGAAATATGAAAAATTAATACACTAAAAAAAAGAAGAGTGTGTAAATGCAAAAAGAAAGGAGTTAATCTCTCTTGGAAAACACAACCCCAAAGGATTTTGGAGATAACTACAACAAAGGAGAAAACATACTGAAAACAATATTACGGATGTCCAATGGTTAGAATATGCAAGGCTCCTTTATGAGCAGGTACACGAGAAAGATACTCCTCCCATAGTGAAAACATCAGTGGAACTATCATAGTAGGTGATATCAAGCAAGGAATAAATAAGTTAGCAAGCGGCAAAGCGAAGGACATAGATGGGTTTCAAGCTAAGTTTTTAAAATGGGGGGTTGAGCTCCTTGCACCTCACATAAAATAAATTTTCAATGGGGTCATCTAGGACGAATTTTCGAGAGAATAGACCACCAATGTGGTCATTCCTCTCTTTAAGAATGGAGATATCAATAACCCTTCCAACTATCGCACTATTATGGTCAACCCCCTCATGGGAAAGCTTTTTGGGAGCATGATAGAGCAAAGAATCAACAATTGGGCAGGAGATGAGGTAAAAAGGGCAAAAGGGCAAAAGGGCAAGCAAGTTTTAGACCTAGGCATTCTACCATTGGTCATTGTGTCACCCTAAGACATTTGATAGAGAAAATATGGGACAAATGAGGTGAAACAACCTATTGTTGTTTTGTGGACTTTAAGAAAGCCTTCGACACAGTGCTTAGAGACAAACTATGGAACATAATGGAAGAGTTGGGTATCCTAGATGGATATAGAGTGATAGTTCACAGACTTTATGAGAAGGTTAGAGCTAAAATCAAAACAAGTGAAGGAATGTCCAAATGTTTTGGTAGTGATATTGGTGTCAAACGGGGATGTCCTCTATCTCCCACTTTGTTTGGTTTATACATTGATAAGTTGGAAGTCTGGTTGAGTAGGATGGATGGAGATGGTGTCCATCTAGCAGGGTATGTGGTGAAACTACTTTTATATGCGGATGATCTTATTCTAATTTAAAAAACAACACATGGATTAAGAGAACATTTAAAGGCCTTATAACACGTTTGTCAGGAGGTAGGGATGTAAGTGAACATTACCAAGACCAAAACCATGATCTTTTCTTTAAATAGAAAAGACAAATCAATCACCTTTCTTTTCGAAGGCAGTCCATTGGAGATAGTGAAAGAATACAAATATCTTGGGATTGAATTCCACTATTAGGTCAATTGGGAGACTTGTAGGGTGAAAAGGATACAAGGAGGATGGAGAGCCTCATGCTTACTTCAAAATAGGTGCAAAAAAGCTGAACTTTGGGATTGGAAAACCAAAAAAACCTTCTTTGGTTTGCTGGTTACACCGATTGTTCTCTATGGTTGTGAAATATGGGGAAGCAACATGTCAACTTGCAGATGGAGACAACTGGAAATAATTCATAAGCAATTAATTACTAGCAATCTCAAAGTTAAAGCCACAGTCCTGTATGAAATTCTTTTAGCTGAAACAGGTTCTTATCCGTTGGAGGCGACAACAATAACCAAATTAATAAGCTATTTAAAGGTGGAAAACATGGATAACCAACGCTGGCCCAAGTTAGCTATGGAGGAGGAGTTAGACCGCAGGAAGAAAACTTGAATGAAGCAAAATAAAAAGTGGTGGAGTAAGTGTAATAGCACATTGCATGAATGTCCTAACACCAAGGAAGAAATAAAAAAGTTTGCAATTGAAAAATTTAGGACTGCCATGTGGACCAATCACAGTGGGCGTAAAAAAACATACTACATCAAGGAGTTTAACCCAAATTGTGACCATAGTGAGAAAACATATTTAGGGGCAACCATTAAAGGAAAAACAAGGTTGTTAGTTGCACACCCGAGGATGGGTTTGTATCACCTTAGATGCGAGACTGGTAGGTGGAGGGTACCTAAGGAAGTTTGGGAGGAGAGAACTTGCATATTCTGCAATAAGGGTGTGGTGGAGACAAAATGACACTTTGTCACAAAATGTGCAACCTATGAGGATATCTGCAGTCAGTATGAAAACAACTTAAAGGTCAACAACATACACCAACTATTTGACGAGGATAAGATCAACCAAATTGCTAGTCTTCTAGTCAAAATTCACAACGGAAGATTCAACATCGAAAGAGTATGAAGATGAGTTAGGGCTATTGTTCTCTTGGTCCCTTAGACTGTTCAGCCTCGTAAACGTCATTAAAATCAATCAATCAATTAACCTCCCAGCCATTTAAACAAACCACCTCAAGCAAACGAGAAACAATGTGGGTATGCTAACCACAATATGGGTATGCTCACCACAATAGTTCAACTTTGAAATTGGGTTCTTATATGTCACTTGGCTGTTTTTGCAAGCGGAGATAATATATTTATTTTGACTCTATTTAGCAAAAATGCAGTAATCACCCCCTCCTTGAACGACGACGATCGTATACATCGAAAGTATAAAAGGGTAGCTCGTATTTTAAAATCAAGGGCTGTCCTGTTGCTTAAACTCGTGGCGGGGAGGTGCAAGGACGTAGAGAAAATGAAGCTTAAACAGTTGGAAGGATATCTGGGTGGCCTTCAGCAGTTCTCGAATCCAAAGGTGCGTGAATAACCACTCATTGATCCCAATGCCCCCAAATATTTCTAAAACATATTCGGAAAAGTTGGCGCAGAGTTGAATAGTTGGATGATGCCCGATAATCCTACAATTGCCCGAGCCTGAAATGCAAATATAAAGAAATGTTTAACCGTTGCGCAAATGCTCAAAATCCGTTTTCATCTCAATTCTTCCCTACTTTTGCAGAAAACCCAATTGAGAATTAAATCCCTAAAGAATATTTGTACTGTGGCCCTAAGGATTGGTAAAGAATATGGCATTCTCAGCAAACACATTTATATTTAGGTTCTCTGAGTAAATTTAGCTCACAGCAAAACAAATAATCAGAGGCAAGGCAATGACTGACTACTGCTCATGCAGCTCTCCTGAAACGCACTGAGTTTTTTCAGTCTGATAACCATTGGATGATCATATATCATTGTGGGTCAAATAATAATGTTTTGTAAACTTGGGGTGACTAATAGTTTGAGATGCATTTCTAGCTAAAATAGCTTTAGGCGGCTCAAGGAGGTGTTAACATGGTGACATTTGACCGACTCTCAATAGGTTTTGCATGCCTTTCTCGAGCTTTCTGACAAATGGGGCCACATAGATATACGGGCACAATGTCTGAACCGTTAGAAACAAACCTGTTGAAGCATAATTAATTTCTAATATGGGCATAATGTCTGAACCGCTAGAAACAAACCTGTTGAAGCATAATTAATTTCTAATAGAAAGCCAATAATAAATAGCCGTGTAATATCTTTAGCGTTTATTTAATATTGACTATGTTTTTTTCCCTGCCCAAAGTGCTTCCTGCTTGTGCAGGCAAAACGACCTTTAAAGGGGTGAACCACTGAACACAAGGACTTTCGTTTTGCTAAGCTGCTGCAACAGGGGTGCTCTTCCAATAAAATCACCCGAGGCTTTCACCTGGACCTTATTTATGCCTAAGGTCCATGCCTTATAGGCAATTGAACCTGATAGACTACCGTCTTCACAGCTAAACCATGTTCCCTCCAGTTTATTAAGCATGGTTTGACTAGTAACTATGGCTAAGTTGAAATGGGCATGGACTATAGTTAGTTTGTGAGAGGTCTCGGAAATCACAATCAAGCTATCACCTTAGATATCAACCACGAATAACAAAATAACTAGAGAAAGGAGGGTCCTATTGAGAATTATTGAGAATAGCCATAAGGTATTTTATGGCGCCAAATGGCAATTTTCTCTTGGTCACTCAAGAATCAAGATGTAGGGTCTTAAAAATAACACAACATGTTGACAAGGGTCCTCAAGTAAGTTGCTACCTCCTGTTTCATGTGGGCCATCATATAACTATGGCGTTGGGGAAAATGCATGTAGTGGGTGAATTGTTAGCTTTTGTAGCTCGGTAGGTGTCTCAGCTAGGCCTAAGTGTCCTAGGCTAGCTGATGGACACATAAAACAACACGGATCAACCTTATTATCTGAGCCTAAGTTTGACTTAGGCAATCAACAAAAAATTCAGTCTTGAGTGGATTGTGGGGCCCAAAAAGAGGGGGGCACACCTCATGAGCTAGTGAGTGCTTTGTGGGACCCTGTCCTAGTGGGGTGCACCACTTAGTGGAGTGTGGGGTCCAGCCCAAAGGAGGCGTCTCAATCAGAGCCATTGAAGGCTAGGTTGGGCACACATCTCAAAGTAAGATGGAGGCTTATGAAAGGATAAAGAGAGGGGCTGAGGGTGAGGGACACATATTACTCATTTGTGTGATTGCAAGTGAGCTGAAGGAGGGTGCTTGAGGCCGAGGAAGGAAGATGTGAAGAAATTTGAGGTACTAAAGGCTGCCAACACAGGTTTATCTTTGACCTGCTGCTAGGCACTAAGTTCAAGGTTCTTCACACTGTTACTCTGCTGTTTTTAGGACAGTCACACAGTCTGAAATTTCTGCTGAGAAATTCTGCCCTTAGTCTTGTGATTGCATGCTCTTTTAAGGTTGCTCTTGCATCGGTTTAATTATTAGTTTTCTATCCAATATTAGCACATGCATTTACCTTAAAACATACAATACTGTCTAGGATCTTTAACAACTAAAAGCTGAAAGTAAAATAAGCAAACATGACAAATGAACACATTGGTTTTTGGTCAACATGACCTTGGAAAAATCACCATGGGGAAAACTAGTAAGAGAGAGATGTATATATATGAATCTCAAGCAAATGCTACAAACAAAGAAAAGAACAATGGAACCTGATACAATAGCAGTCTACCTTAGATCTGCTTTGGAGTTTCTCTTTTCTTTGTGCCTGCTAGGATGAAGCTTGCGCTCCCCTTGCTCTCTTTGCCTGCTAGATCTAGTGTTGTGCCCTCCTTGAAGCTCTTGCCTGCTAAATGAAGAGCTGCGCCCCCTTTGCCATAAGGTGCGCCCTCTCTCAAGCAACCTCTCCTTAAGTGTGTGCGCCCACAACAAACAAGTGCGCCCCAACCATAGTTGCGCCCTCTACCAAGCAAGGTTGCGCCCTTCTCACAAGTGCGCCTCTTTCCCAAGCTTGGTGCGCCTCCTTCAATGGCTTCTCCTCCTCTCAAGATGGTGCGCCTCCTTCACCAAACCCTCTCTTCTCCCTTCTTCTCCCCTCCACTCTAATCTCCAAGTGAACAATAAATCTCTTTTCCCTCCTTTGCCTCTCTTAGCCTAATCCACAAGGCTAACCTAGAAAACCAAGGGCCCAGATTCACTCTAAGCCTTTCTCCAAGATGAGTGGATGAGATTAGATCTCACAAACCCACTTAAGTTTCCTAAGTTTGCTTTATGTTCATTAATTCACAGTGCACTTAAGTGAATTAATTGTCACTTTATGACTTAAGTGACTAATTTCACTTTATGACTTAAGTGAATAAAGTCAAAGTGAAATTAGAACATAAAGTAATAGCATGAGGGTCAAACATTTCCCCCTTTGTGTTTAGAGATTCACAAACACAAGGGGACCACTTCCCAAGGTACCCAAATCTCAACAAGACGAACTGTGCTGGTGCAAGCAGTAAGCCGAAGAGGGCGTTTTTGGGTGTTGAAGGCAACAGGAAAGAGGCCAACCTCAGGCCATACTAGGCAACTAGCACCTATTCTTACTTAGGCCGATTTTGCAGTAGACAAGAGGGGCGAAAGGGGGCCGTACAACCTCTTCAAGGATAGGCCAAACTTGGTTGTAAGTTTCAACAAGGAACAGGGCCGATTTCTGGCCATATTTACAGCCAACAACAGGTTGTATTGAAGGCCGTACAACTACAACAAGGAGTGTTGAGATAGCTGGGCCGTACAGTGCCTGTGGAGAGCTAAGTTCTGCCCAAAAATTTCTGTGAGAATTTTTAGAAGTATTCTTGCTGTAAAATTTCCTCAGAAGCCTCAATAAACACCCCTCCTTTGTTGGTTTTCCCCACACTAGGGTTTCCAGGCTTATTTTTGGTGTCCCTGTGTATTTTGTGCTTGGTTCTGTGTACGCTTCTGCTGTTACTTTGTTGTTATATAACTCGACTGTAGGTTATTAGCATAATTTTTAGATTATTATCAACAAGTATAAATTTATGTGTTTAGTAAATTATTGGCTATAATTTCATATGTTGAGTTATATGAAAGTTAACATGGTATCAGAGCTCAACCTTTGAGTACAGGACAAGCCAAGTTTCTTGCTGTGCAGACTAGGAAGAATAAATCAACAAGTGGGACATATAACCAGAGAAAGTGGGGCAACCAAAGGAGCTGACTCAAATGGCTGGCCTAAGGTTCGAAGACAGGCTGGAGGGCGCCTCAAACTTCTGTTCTTGGAGGGAGTGTATAGGCTTAGTGCTGGAGGAAAATGGGCTATTGGAATTTGCTGAAGGGAAAACAGTCCCTCCAACTGATCCGACACAACAAGCAACCCACCTCAAGAAGAATGTAAAGATGAGGAGGATTATTGTGGATGGAGTCAAAGACCACATTATTCCCCATCTATTTGGCAAGAAGATAGGTAAGGAGATATGGGAGTGTTGATGATTGCAGCTATGTGAGACATTCTCCAGCTTACAAACCTGTGAGATGTGGATCATTGTAGCTATGTGAGTCTTTCTCTCAGCTTACAAACCTGAGAGAAAGCCCCTAAGAAGGGTACGTAGTTCCTACCTGAGATTGAGTTGGAACGTAGAGATGACCTCCTCCATTCAGAGAGTTGAGAAGAATTCCAGATGATTATCTAGTGGGAAAGGCGATCTGTTGAGTTAGACGTGCCTGTGGTTGAGCACAAGGTGAACGTGTGAAACCCCAAAGTGTTGGGTGCACGTCATGTGAACAGAAATGAAGATGATGTATTAGCCTCCTCCGAGCAACAAAGTTGACGAGAAAACTCCAGATGATTCTCCTGTGTGAAGCAGTGGGAAAGAAGATTTGTAGAGTGGACGTGCCTGTGGAAGAGCATAGGTGAACGTGTAAAAATCCGGTTCTCTTGTGTAATGCAGTGAGCCAGAGATATGGACATCCTTATGGATGTGCCCCTAGTGGATGAACACTAGTGGGTGTATCAGATCCTTTGCTATATTGTACAAGAGTCAGACCTGCCTGTAACCCTAATTGTAATGTAAAGGGTATAGGTCAGCCCTACCTTAATGTAACTGGTAATTAATGTAAAAGATAATTAATCTGGTTAATGTTAATTATATTATAAGCTAAGTGAGGTTGGCCCTATTGTGCCAATAGACACTTCTGTTGACAGAATTAGGTTAGTATAAGTAAAGGTAAAATCCCCTTTGAGGAAACATATCTTTCATGTGAGTTTGGAAATTTCAGCAAGTACACTTCTTTGGAAAAGGTGCGCACCTCTCTTCGGTACTAGAGTTCTAGGGTTTGAGCACCCTCTTGTGTGCTAGGGTTTATCTTGGTGGTGAAGGTCTTTCTCTTGAAGAATATAGCAAAGGATTTGGCTGGGTTTTCTTCTCTTGTTGAGAAGGGTTTCCCAGAATACTTCTTGTGTTCTTGTGCATGGTGCTTCTTCTTGTGATCTTGGTTGCTGCAACATTTATGGTTATGGTTAACTGCTAAAATGGAATGAACTTCATGCTTAACCCAACTTATTGAAAAATCAACATGGTATCAGAGTATAGGTCTTGAAGAACTCATTGCACAAACAACTTTCAGCCATCCTCTCTCTCTTCTGCAAAAATCGTACGACCCTCATAGGGTTCCCAGAAAATCCATACGACCTGCTCTTCTGGAGTTTTTCAGCACTCGACACTTGGACGTTGGGGCTGAAAAGGGTATAGGAGTGTACGACCTCCTTCAACGCACCTCCAACAAGCTTTAGATCAAAATTTCGAGCATTTTGAAATTTTGGCCCTAGGGTTTCTAGGGTTTCGCCAATTTCTACAGAAATTTCAGTATTAGGGTTTCTGCAACTCATTGAAGGAGCTCTTCAGCTCACCAGTGTTCTCTCATCTTTCAAAGGTTTATTGTTGGTAGTCATAAGTCCAATAAAACCTAAAAGTGCTAGCCTAGCCTAGCCTAGCCGTTAGGTTTTCTAGCCAAGTGGACAAAGGGTTGTGAAGAATCTAAAATTATGATGAACAAAACTATGATGGAAGTCAGGCTTGATGGATCAAGCAACTTCAAGTTTATGGAAGACAAGACTTCAAAGGAGGACTTATTGTGGGTAATACAAAAAGGTGTCACTGTGACATACCTCCTTCATGAAGATGTCAAGATGACAAAGATCAGCTAAGAGCCATTGGAGAAATCATATCATCACCCCCATGTATGCACTTGTATATATATTATGTGTATCATTGTCATGAGGGAAATTGCAGGAGGAAGGAACCTTTTTGCTGAAGTCATGGATCCAGAGGAATCTCAGTGCATTCAGAGGAACAACACACTCAAAGTGAAGACTCCAGACATGTTAACAATAAAGGAAGATGTTTATCCTTCAGAGGGAGCCACTTGACTTGGGGGGAGTCAAAACTAATTGAGAAAGAGGAAGAATAGAACTATCATTGGGGCAACCAATAATATATGATCAAAATCTTTCTATGATTCTATGGGCAGAAGCATGCATGACACAGTATATGTTCAGAACAAGAGTCTTCACCAGATTTTGAAAAACATAAACTCCCGAAGAAGTCTTCAACGGAATGAAGCCTGAGATTGAACAGTTCAGGTTATTTGGGTGCCTAGTGTATTTTCATGTACCCAAAGAGAAGAAGTCCAAGCTAGATCCTTTAGAAAGAAAGGATACAATGAATCTTCAAGGACATTCCAAATTGACATCCCTCGTCAGAGGCAGATTGAGACAAGGAGAGACGTTGTCCTTGAAGAAGAGATAGTTTTTCAAAGATCCAAAGAATCTCAGATGGAGATTGACAGTAAGACAATACCTTCTCCCCCTTCAATAGTTCAGAGGGAGACAAACATTATCCCAGTTGATCCAGTTGTTCCAGTTGATATGTTCAGAGATATTGCAGTAGGGCATAAAAGTCCTACCTAGACTCACTCTGCAAGAGGCAAAGAAACATACAAGCCTCTCAAGGCACATCCCGAGAAAGCAAAAGAGATTTTTGAGCTATCCTTCAGTCATGAGCCACCTTATTGATGTTGAGCCTCCTTGTCTTAGAGAAGCAACAAGAGAACAGGTATGTCAAGATGCCATAACAGAAGAATACCAATATATCTTAAAGAATGATGTATAAGATATTATACAGGGACCAGAAGAGAAGTCTGTAGTAACTTCCAAGTGGATCTATAAGATCAAGCATGCAGCTGATGGAAGTGTCAAGAAATACAAAACCAAATCTATAGCCAGAGGTTTCTCACAAACAGAGGGAGTTGTCTATGATGAGACACTTGATCCAGTAAACCTGATACACATCCATCCGTACTATCATCCATGAGTTGGAAACAATATCAGATAGATAGATTCTTGATTAGTTTGGAATCTTTGGATTTCAGCAAGAGTGTTGCTGATCCAAACCTATATCATTACAGTATTGGTGATGAGAGCCTGATCCCGATAAGTTATTCCGAAAGCCTTGTTGTTGGATACAAGTAATCCTTGACTTTTGAATTTGAGATGAAGGATTTGAGTATGATGCACTACTTCTTGGGACAAGAAGTATGACAAAGGACCAATGAGATTTTCCTGAGTCCAGGAAAATATACAGTGAAAATATTAAAGAAGTTCAGTATGACAGAATGCAAAATCCACCATGATAGATTTAAAAGAAGAAGATTGATGATGATTCAGACGAGACTTATCCACAGCTGATTGGATCATTGATGTATCTGGTTAACACCAGACTTGATTCATGCCATGCAATGAATGTGCTTAGTCATGTCATTGTTAATATTATGGTAGCTGCGGGAGGTATTTACCCCCACGTGTGAACCTGACAAGAATAGAAGACTCCGGGAAGCAAGAGAAACCCTAATGAGTTGGCTAATAACCCTAGAAGCCTTGTCGGCTCAAGAAGATAATTTTTATTAGGCTATTATCCTCTAAGAGAAGAAGTCGGCCCCAACAAAACTGGCAGAACCACTATAAATACAGGGCGCCAGTTCTCATTTGTCACATCTCAGAATTGCAGTTTTGCAGTTTGGTGCGTACTGCAGTTGCAGTCTGGTGCGTAGGTTTGGAGGAAGAGCTGGTGCAGCTACAACAACAACAAGTTCTTAGTTTTGGCTTGAATATCTCTTGGCTAGGGTTTGGACTATCTGATCAGCTTTTTGTGATGCGCTATCCTTGGGGATTGATGCGCTACTCTTTGTTTGGCTATCTAGCCTAGGGTTTGCTTCCGGAGGAATTCTCAGTCAAGGTTAAGGTGCTCGGAGGGAGGCTTCGGCCTATGGTTGGGTGACGAAGGTATCGTCAATGGTAAAACGAGCACACCATCTTCTATATTCTAACAGGTTATGGGCCCACACCCCTTTAGTTAGCCTAAAATGCTGGAAGGAAACATAGCCGCTAGACATTGAGCTCGTTGAGGAACTGCTGCTAGGGTTACTAGCAGGAGCAGTTTCCAAAAGCACTGCAGCTAGGGTTACTAGCAGAAGCAGTTGCATAAACCCTAAACCTCTTGTCGAGGCACCTTAAGTGACGAGATTGACCTAATCTCCGGATAGATCAGTGCGCCCTAGCCTAGCGCATCTCCTGGTACTCTCAGAAGGCCAAGACGTGAAGTTTGAATTTCTGGTCAAATCTAGGGTTTGACCAAGTCAAGCAAGCCATGATGAACTCTATGAAGTTTGAGAACAAGTTAGATGGAGCTTCTAACTTCAGAGCGTGGAAGACAAGGATTGACCTCATCCTTGCCAAGAATAAAGTGCTGGATATTGTGAAAGGAAAGATCGTGAAGCCAGAATTTGAAGAAGGAGAAGAGAAGGAACCGCAGAACGTTGCAGCTATGGAGAAGTTCAAAGACGTTGACATCAATGCCATGAGTATCATAGTGGATTC
>ML802413.1:0-24139 GCA_009831015.1 Picea engelmannii
TGTTATATTTATATGTAGGCTAGAACCCTTCATTATACCCTTTCATTATAATTGTACACTTTGTCTCCTATATATATACCAAGGAGACCTAGTCTTAGGATCATAAAGTTAATGAATACAATCCCCCTCAAAGTGGATTGTATTCATTAACTTTGTATAATTTTTAAGGAGTTGAATCATAACATTTGGTATCATAGCATCGATCCTAGGGTTTTTCTTCTTCAAATGAATCATCTTGGAATTTTTTCTATAGCTTTTTTTGAGGTGCTTTAGACAGAGAAATTTGGATTTTACTCAGTAGACATATCCAAGTACTTTTGGTAAAAATGTTAGGTTTGTTTTTCCCTATACTTTTGGAGATATAGCCTATGGAAGATAGGGTTTTTGACTCATCCTGAAATTAGTTTTAAAGAATTTATCTTGGGATTTTCGCTATATTTTTTTTCTTAGATGTTTTAGATAGTGAAATTTTATGGAGACTAATATAACAAAGTGAAGTCTATCTGGTTCAAATTTCAGGTTTTGGATCGTTATATTTTCAGATATATATTCTCTGGAAGTTGGGGTTTGTGACTAGTCCTGAAATTAGTCTCAAACGAGCCATCTTTTTATTTTCGTTGTAAACAAATTTTGGTGAACTTTTAGACTTTAAAATTTTTAGAATCCTTAGGAGACATAACAAATTACACATGGAAAATTTTTCATATTTTGAATCATTACACTTTGTGAGATATATCTTGTGTAATTGGGGGTTATTTACTAATCCTAAAAATAGTCTTAAACAAGACATTTTGGTATCATTCTTATAACCTTTTATCAGTGAAGGTTTAGACTCTGAAATTTTCAGAAGATTAAGAAGTCAAATTATAGTACTACGGGATGGAATTTTATATTCAAAAGGATTCAAAGTACATATATATATCAGGACCAAGGTCATCCATCCAAACATTCTCCAATTTAGGGTTTAAAAGGTACATAACTTACAATTGGCATAACGTTTACTAGAAAATATACTTTTGGTGATTCAAAATTCATGATAAAGAGAAAATAGAGTATTATCATTTTTACCCCACATGGATCCAAAAAATAATTCAATACCAATTAAACCTCCATAAATCCCATCTATAACTCATGAAGAAAATGAGGAGATACATAACAAGTTATCCACATTGGAGGACCAACTTAATGATTATAGTTTTAGGTCAATAAAAAGTGATGAGTTGGTAAACACACAAAGAAAAATTCAAGATATGGAAAAGAAGATGGAACAAATGGAAAATAAGATGGATGAAAATAAGGAAGAAGCACAAAAAACCACGAATGAAAATAAGGAAGAATTACAAAAATCCATTAATGGAATACAAAAATCCATGAATGAAATGAAAAAATCCATAGAAGCCATCCTCTTATAGAGGATCCCTAAAAGGGATACGGAGATCCAAGCAAATCATGAAAATAAGGAGAACAATGGTGTTGAGGCTCAATCACATATGGAGTATTTTATAATAAGTGGATATCACAAATACCGAATTTCAAAATCATTCATCACTCCAGGATACACATCATCACGGATTTAAATCAACACCAAGGAACTACTTCATTCCAAAGATCGATATGAGGAAGTTTGATGGTAATGATCCTATAACATGGATATTCCATATGGAGAAATACTTTGATCTACACCAAGTGCCAAGCTTACAAAAGGTATCTATTGCATCCTTTTATTTAGAAGATGATCAATTTGTTTGGTATCAATGGCTTTGTGAAAGAAAAAAAATTCCATTATCTCTTGGTCCATTTGTACGGATGAATAGATATTACATTACGGGGATATTAAGATAAATACATTCTTTAATCAATTGATAAATCTTCGGGGAAAAGTTCCAATTACATAGCACATTCAACAATTCCAAAAGCTCAGTCTTGGGGTAAAGAACATTCCTGAGGATAATTTGTTAAATCTCTTTATGAGAACTTTAAAGGAGAACATTCAACATGAGGTGTGTCTCTTTGAACCTAAATCCTTAGAGAAATCTTTCAGTATGGAAAGGAAAGTGGAAAACAAAAATATGGCTACTAGAAGGGTGACCAATAACAACTATAGAGAGAACCACGTTCCCTCTCCTAACCTCACCCAACCGAAAAGGTTGACACCTTAAAAAATGGATGAAAGAAGAGCAAAGGGTCTATGTTTCAATTGTGACAGTATGTACAGTAAGGCGCATAAATGTTGTGAGAAGAAATCATTCTACATATACTATGAATAGTAAGAAGATAAAGAATTGGAACCATCACAAGATATATAACTAGAAGAGGCTACTCCAACGATATCTTATCATGCATTGGTCAACAACAATACTCCAAAAATCCTGAAGATACAAGGATACATCAAAAATAAAAAGGTAACAATGTTGATTGATTTTGTTAGTGCCCATAACTTCATCAATTACAAATTAACAAAGGATCTCAATTTCTTTATATTTCCAACACCAGATTTTCAAGTAACGATTGTATATGGAGTTACCATAAATTTTTCTAGGAAGTTCCATAGTATTAAGTTCAATATGGGGGAGTATTTATTGGATAGTCCCATGATTTCCATCCAAATGGGTGGCATTGATGTTGTATTAGGGGTCCAATGGTTACAATCATTGGGAACAATGGCCCTTGATTTTCAATATCTTTTCATGAGATTTTCCTCGGAAGGAAATAAAATTTAGCTTAGAATTATCCAAGGGAAACCCTCTAAGGTGATAAGATCTAATAGCATGACAAATATACTCAAAAGGGACACCATGGTGTAATTGCACCATTGTGCTCACTAGATGGTCAAACATCTACGCCCTCTGCTCCATTGGATCTCCAAATAGTTATAAGAAATCATTCCAAGGTATTTGGATAAATGCCTAAGGGTCTTCCACCTGCTTGATATCATGACCATTCTATTCATTTGCAACTAGGAAATGTACCACCTAACATTAGGCCTTATAGGTATCCATATGCACATGAGTGATATTGAGAATATGATCCAAGAAATGTTAGAGATTGACATCATGCAACCTAGCCAAAGTTCTTTCTCTTCACCAATGGTGATGGTTATGAAAAATTATGGTTCATGGTGTATGTGTCTAGATTATACACAATTAAACAAAATCACCATCAAATATAAGTTGCCTATTCCTGTCATTGATGATTTATTAGATGAATTTCATGGAATAACTTTCTTTACTAAGTTGGATCTTCGTTTGGGATATCATCAAATTAGAATGAGGAAAGAAGACATGACCAAAACAATTTTTAGAACACACGAAGGTTGTTATGAGTTTTTGGTTATTCCATTTGGACTTACTAATGCACCTTCAACATTTCAAAGCTTGATGAATTCTGTTTTCAAACCCTTCCTTAGAAAAATTGTGTTAGTATTTTTTTATGACATACTAATCTACAACAAATATTGGGAAGAACATGTACAACATGTTGATAGACTATTACAACTATTGGAAGAGAAAAAAAATTATGAAAAGCTTTCCAAGTGTTCCTTTGGGGTTGAAGAAGTGGAATATTTGGGTCATATTGTATCTCATGAAGGTGTAAAAGTGGACACTAACAAAATTAAAACTATGATGGAATGACCAATTCCCAAAACCTTGAAGAAACCTTGGATTGATAGGCTATTACCACAAGTTTTTCAAGAACTATCGTAAAATAGCAACACCTCTAACAACATTGTTAAAGAAGGAAGCATCTTCTTGGACTCAAGCAACAACCAAAGCTTCTGAAAAAATTAAGGAGACTATGTGTACAAATCTTGTCCTATCCATACCTGAATTCACAAAAACATTTATTATGGAATGTAATGCCTCACGACATGGCATTGGTGGAATTTTAATATAATAAGGAAGGCCCCTTGCCTTTGAAAGTAGCAAACTTAGAGGAAAAAACTTACTCAAACCCATCTATAAAAAATAAATGTTGGCCATACTACAAGAAGTTAAGAAATGGCATCTTTACCTAATAGGAAGAAACTTCAAAGTAAAATAGATCATTATAGTTTGAAATTATATACAAAATGGGAAAACATAATGTTGTGGTAGATGCCCTTTCAAGGAAAGAAGAAAAAATAGAAGGTTCATTATGTGCTATTTCTATTATGCAATCTGATTGGGTGGAAGAAGCAATGATAAACTGGAAGCAAGATCAAGAGGTATGTAAGATCATTCAAAAAATACAAGAGGACCTCATTTCATTAGATAAATTTGCATGGAAGAACGATTTGTTATTGTATCATGATTGCCTATATTTATGTAATAATTTCTGGCTCAAACATAAGGTCCTTATGGAATTGCACACTTCTCTTATAGGAGGACAATTAGGATTCTTGAAAACATACCATAGGATCAAGAAGGGTTTTTTTCTAGGAAGTTCTTAAAATTGGTGTTCAAAAGTTTGTGTCTGAATGTATGGTCTACCAACAAAATAAGGAAGAGATAGTCAAGACGCTAGGTCTCCTACAACCATTAGATATACCAATTCAATGTTGGGAATAAGTTTCAATGGATTTTATTACAGGTTTACCCAAATCTAAAGGAAAGGTCGTCATCATGGTAGTAGTGGATTGACTAACAAAGTATGCCCATTTTTTTTTCTCTTTCTCATCCTTTTAAAGAATGTACAGTAGCCACAACATTCATGGAAACAGTTAAAAATATACATGGAGTCTCGAAGATTATTGTAAGTGATAGAGATCCAATTTTTACATGAAATTTTTGGACTGAATTATTTTCTTGTTTGGGTACTCAATTGGCTCACAACTCATCTTATAATCCTCAATCCGATGGGAAAACTGATATTGTGAATGAATTTCTAGAAGGATATCTTCATTGCTTTGCATATGATAAATAGAGACAATGGGTCAAGTGGTTTCCCTTGGTAGAATGATGGCACAACACATCCTTCCATACTTAATAAAAAATGTCCCCATTTTTGGAACTTTATGGATATCGTCCTCCATCCATCACATCACCCTTGAAAGGGACTGCAAAGATTCATCAGTGGAGGAGCACATAGGGCACCAATAAGAGGTTCTCAAACTATTAAAGGAAATCTTGGTTATAGCACAAAATAAGATGAAACAACGAGTATATAAACATCACGGTGAAAGGGAATTTGAAGTGAGGAATTAAGTATTTTTGAGGCTACAATCGTATAAACAGATTTCCCTCAAGCAACAAAAGGACAATAAATTAGCACCCAAATATTATGGATACTATAAGGTTTTGCAAATTATTGTAAGTATGGATTACAAATTGGAGTTGCCCCCGTATTCACGTGTACATCTAGTCTTCCATGTTTCTTTCTTAAAGAAGGTAATCAACAACAAGATCTCAATTCAAACTATTTTACCAAAGATTAATGAAGAAGGGAAAATCATACTAGAACCAAAACAAATTCTTGAGAAAAGGATTAAGCAATTGAGAAATCGAACAATTTTTAAGTACCTCGTCAAATGGAAGAACCTATTAGTGGAAGATGTGACATGGTAATATGAGTTCTTCATGCATAAACAATCGCAGTTAGTCAAGATTTGAGGACAACACTTGTTTGAAGGGGAGGGGCATGTTAAGACCTAGAAAAATTAATGTGTTAAGTATAAAATGTTGGACACACCAACCACACTAAGAGGGGGCAGGGGTTGAATTAGTGTGTGTACTTTTACAACTTTTCTTCTTTCAAGTTAGAAATTATTTCAAAATATAATTTTACACATTAATATCAATCAATTCATAAGCACAATGAACAAAAGAGATACCATATGTCTGTTTAATCTTTTGTATTATTTTATATATGTTACTACGGTCACGAGGGTTTTCCCAACACCAACTATTTTTTATCAGCACCAATTGAAGTAAGGAGCACCAACTCCTAAGAGAGAACCAATTCTCAAGCAATACTCGGCTTGTTGATAGAATGCAATCTATCCAACTAGAATTGATCTAGTAGTACAACCAAATCAAATACCAATCATCCATTTATTGAATCTGTTCCAGCTCATGATCATAGGTCTACAACAAATTCTCATCACCACACTTCATATTCTCTCTGAAATTCACACCTTTTTCACTTCATCTTCTCTCTAAAATTCACACCTTGTTGTGCCAAAGGATCACCATACCAGGAATCATCGACCTCAAGTTCAGATCCACTTATTCACCCACTTGCTCACTTTTTCAAAATGAACCAAGCATAGTTGTATTTATACTCTTTCATGCTCAACTCTAGTTTAGTTTTAGGGTCGACTTGTGCCACAAGTTACAAGTAACTTTCCCACTTACAACAACTTTGGGACCAATGCATAACCATCGTTGACCATCATTTAGGGTCTTCAACTTACACTTGTCATATCGCCTATCACCAGAAAGGGCACGACGAGTTCTAACCTTCATATACTTTCAACAACCATCTAACCTATTTTTCATAAATCAATCACATGTATGGATCAATTTCTTTTGTCTCTGCGAATGTTGCAAAAATTGAATTCTATATAGGCACTTCCTTCAAACCATTTACATGTGACCATCTTCGCAAAACGATGGGATTATCAATTTAAGCAATGTTCCCAGCACCTCATGAATTATGTGTTCGTAACCCATGACCGAGGGTTGGAACCTAGTCCTCCGGTACTTCAGACTTTGGGAGATTTCTCTCTCATCCAATATTCTAGAGTTTCAACTCCCCAAAGTGGTTACCTCTCACAAGGGTTGATCCGATGGTTGGCGTGATTCCTAGAACCAAATCAATGGTCTAGAACCAATCCTTACTTATCCTTTTACTACTTAATCCAGTGGCTATGACTCAATCCAAGGTTGAGATGGATGACCATTTTTTACTTCAGGACTCCGGGGCTTTGGAGGTCTAGGTAATTGTTGCTCTAATTTCCACCGTAGTTGGTCAATGCCGAAGTGGTCAACATGGGAGTTCTTACATCATATTTCCACTATGTTTTGATCTAATGCTCATGTGAGAATCCAAAAGATCTTAGATCAACGACCAACATTAGTTCATGACTTCGCGCTTAGGGCAGATGTTGGTGGTAGACGTTGGTTTCCCCCGAAGGACATACTCTCGGAGTGACGTAACTTGCAGACGTCACTGTTTATGTGGAACTAGTTGAGTGACTACCACGTGTCACCTAGATTCGTGACTTATGTAACCTAAAGTGTCATCTAGACCTAGACACTTGTCAACATGTGATTGCTCCATGTGTCCTTGTTGACGTGGTATTGTTGACGTAGATCTCTTCATCTATTGACGATCGTAGGTGCATATGAATCCTTGATCCAACGATCGTGATCAGTTCTTAGATCAATGGTCCAAATTCATTTTGTCCTTTGGGACTTCGAGCCTTTGCAATCATTCAACCTTCCGGAGTGCATTTCGTCGAAGTGTTTATCAACACTTCCCTGCTCTGATAGCTTTTCATAAGTCGAGGAGCTAGGACTGTGGGCTTAGTCACAAATCATCTCTGCTCTTTGGGTATTCATCTATTCGTGACTTCGAGGCTCCGAGCTACTCGAACTCTGAGAGCTTCAATCGCTCCAGAGTGCATTTCGTCGAAATAGATCGGATGGTCAATTTTTTATCTGCAGTTGAGTGGACGGTCTACGCAACCTCAACAAGGCATTTTTTTAACGATCTTCTCATTTTGTTCTTTTTAGGATCTTGGCCGTGAATCTTCCTTCTTGATGGACGATTAGATCTTACTTCGGAGCTTCGTCTCTTCGGGACTTTGGGTTACTAGAACTTTGAGGTAGTTCAATCCCTCTAGAGTGGTTACCTACCGAATAAGTAATGATACTACGATGATTGCTTGTTGTCGGTTGTTTAGTACACCATACACTATCCTTCCACTGCGCTTGATCTAAGGGTCATGATTCATCCTGGAGTATATAGACGATCAGGGATGATTGTGAAGTCCCAACTAGCACGATTTTTAAAACCCTCATCGAGTTCCGCAATGGAAATTGCTCGTTGGTAGTGGAATCAATTCCAACCATTGATATTGCAGAATCTATAGACTGACGATCTAGGAGGATTGTGGAGTTTGAACATGCATGGATGTTAGTTTTTCCTCTGATCTCCACAATTTCTCTCCACCGTAGATCTTACTTGTGTTGATCTGATGGTCAAGACTTAATTAGGTGTTGATCTGACAGTCCTTCTCTGCAGTTCTCATATCTAACGACTGGTGTAGAATTTTGCTGATTTCATCCTTCGTTGGTCACGATCTAGTCTGATTCCTTATCGGACGCCTCATGTGTGTCATCTCTTATGAGCTTCGATTAATGTTATTCCTTCTGATTTGTTCATCGTTATTTCTTCTAATATTTTAATAACATTCTTTTGCACCTTGTTTTCCATCAATGACAATTCATCATAAAAACTCATCATCACATCACAATGATCTTCGACTCTTAACATCAATGACAATATGTCCAACAATATCCCCCTTTTTCATTGATGGAATCACACCAACTTCATACAAAAACTCCCCCTGTGATGATGCTTCTCTCCTTTGAAGTTACTCTCCCCCTTTGACATCAATGGAAAATGGTTTCTCCCCTTATGATTAATCTATGTCTGTCTGTATGTTGCTGACCAAAATATGAACTTGGGTAACTCCCCTTGCAATCTGTTATCTATGCCTCTGAATGCTCTCCCCCTTTGTTTCTAAAAGGGTAGCTCTTCCTGACAAAGTCTCTCCCCCTGTCATCTCTACAAGATTCCATGTATACCACTATATACAACATAATGTTTCCACTGCGGATATTGCTGCCCTACTAGAACATTGCGCAATTGTAGCTCATACTTATCAAACGATTCTTGGACCTGTCCATTGCTTCTCATCGATCTCTGACCAAATGTATCCATCTCTATCCATGATGCTTCTCTACTTTACAATTCTTTAAATTCATATGAGAGACTTTTATACTCTGTTTGTTGCATGACGTAAATTCTTTGTGCAACAATTAACTCCACTCATGTTCACTTGTTTAGTCTTTGTTATCCACACATGTGAGTGTCCTCATTTCTTGGCCTTTGTTCTTTGATCTTCTATTATTGCAACTTCATTTTTCTTCCATGTTTTATTTACTCTTCTTGTTGTATTGTATGAAGCATTTCTCATTGATTGTCTCCTTGAGTTCCAACAGTCCTGGGTTTTGTGGCCAAATCCACCACAACTGTAGCATCTCATAGTGTGACAATTTGCAACAATATGTCCAACAAGATTGCATTTCCAACATATTATAATGTTGTTTAATCTACCAACATCTTTTCTTCCATGATTCCTACAATCCAAGGCTTTATGATCATATTCATTACAATAAAATCAATGGCCATTAAAAACACTTTCATACCTACCCCTTTGACTCATCCTTGAAGGTGTCTCTCTTCTAAACTTGCTTTGAAGTGTAGGAGTATCTTTTTGATGTCTTCCTTGATCTGATCTTCTGAAGATTGTAGTGTTTCTTTCACTCTTTGAACATGAAGGACCTGCATCAGATTTTCTTTCACCCTTTACAAATGAAGGACCTGCATCAAGCTTCGTAGGAGTACCAATTTCTTCCTTGTTGTAGCCAAGACTGGATTTATCATTTGGTGATCTTTGACTATCCAAGATCATAGATTTGTTCAAGAACTTGACATGGGTGTTTGAATTCTCAACTTTCTTTCTAAGATTCACAACTTCTTATTCCAGCTTATGACATGACTCTTCCCTTTCATTCAACTGGTTCCTCACTACCTCCTCTCTTATTTTGGCTTCTTCAAGTTGGGTCTTCAAATTGACATTGCTTTCTCTTAGTTCTTTTAGATATGCAAGGTTTCTACTAAGCTCATCATCTTCCTTCTTATTTTCTTTTGCTTGACTGATTTCATTCTTCAATCTCTTGATCTCTTCTTATTTTTCTTCTAACTAAATATCTAAATCAAATATGACATTTTCATTGTCTTTGAGCATTTCCTTTATTTCCAAGATATGCTTTTGATTGCTAAGCTCATCATCTTCCTTCTTATTTTCTTTTGCTTGATTGAATTCATTCATCAATCTCTCGATCTCCTCTTATTTTTCTTCTAACTGAATATCTTTCTCAGATATGACATTTTCATTGTCCTTGAGCATTTCCTTTATTTCTAAGATATGATTTTGATTCTTTTCAAGAAATTCTTTAGTGTACTCATAAAGATAGCTATATTTTGAATAACTATGGTCATAGTTGTATTCAACAAAACCCGAATCATTTTTTTGTTTAATCTTTGATAGTTCTTCTTCTACTTCTTCGATGGGATAAATGCTAACAAAAAATTCTTCTATTGTATATGAATCTTCTTCTTTACTTGCAGGGGAAAACTCAATATCAATATTATTCCAATCAGAAGATTGTGGAGAGTCTTTACCCTTATTGATGGTCAAGTCTTCCTTCTCATCATTGATAGGAGTGTCTTCTATGTCTTCTTTTTTGATTTGATACACATTTTCTAATGTCACCCATAAGTCCTTGGCAGATGTGCATAGTGTCAATGCTTTCTTTGACAGTATCTGATAGTCCACTGAGAGGAATCTTCAATGCCACTTCATTTTTCTTCCTTACTCTTCTTTGGGCTACAAACTTGGATAGATTCTTAGACGTAGTTAAGTGTCATGACTTACTTAATATTGAATCCCAAACTTCAGATCCTCTTGATTTTAGATATTGTTTTATATTTTCCCTCCATGAAGAATACTATGTTTCATCAAATAAAGGAGCTTCATTTGTGGAGAGAGCCACTTGTCCACCCATTTATTCATAATCTATCTTCCAATGTTTAAACTGTGTTGAAGGCACCCAATCTAATACAAATTGTTGGACACACGGGCCAGACTAAGAGGGGGGGGGGGTGAATTAGTGTGTGGAATTTTACAACTTTTCTTGTTTCAAGTTAGAAATTATTTCAAAACATAATTTTACACATTAAGAGCAATCAATTCATAAGAACAATGAACACAAGAGATACCACATTTATGTATAATATTTTGTATTATTTTATATATGTGACTACAGTCACGGGGGTTTTCTGAGCACCAACTGGTTTTTATTAGCACCAACTGAAGTAAGAAGCACCAACTCCTAGGAGAGCACCAAATCTCAAGAGATCACCAACTCTCAAGCAAGACTCAACTTGTCGATAGAATGCAATCTATTCAACTAGAATTGATCTAGTAGTACAACCAACTATTATACCAGTCATCCACTTATTGAATCTTCTCAATCTCATGATCAAAGGTCTACAACAAATGCTCATCACCACACTTCATCTTCTCTCTGAAATTTACAACTTGTTGTGCCAAAGGATCACCATACCAGAAATCACCGACCTCAACTATAGATCCACTTATTCACCCACTCGCTCACTTTTTCAAAATGAACCAAGCATAGTTGTATTTATACTCTTTCATGCTCAACTCTAGTTTAGTCTTAGGGCCGACTTGTGCCACAAGTTACAACTAACTTTCCCACTTACAACAACTTTAGGACCAATGCATAACCACCGTTGACCATCATTATGGGTCTTCAACTTAAACCTGTCATACCGCTTATCACCAGAAAGGGCATGATGATTTATAACCTTCATATTCTTTCAACAACCATCCGAACTATTTTTCATAAATCGATCACATGTATGGATCGATTTCTTTTGTCTCTGTGAATGTTGCAGAAATCGAATTTTGTAGAGGCACTTCCTTCAAACCATTTACATGTGACCATCTTCGCAAAACCACGGGATTATTAATTTAAGCAATGTTCCCACCGCGTCATGGCTTATGTGTTCATAACCCATGAATGGGGGCTGGAACCTAGTCCTCCGGTACTTCGTCCTTTGGGCGATTTCTCTCTCATCCAATATTCCAGAGTTTCAACTACCCAAAGTGGTTACATCTCACAAGGGTTGATCTGATGGTTGGCATGATTCCTAGAACCAAATCAATGGTATAGAACTAATATTTTCTTATCCTTTTACTTCTTAATCCAACGACTATGACTTAATCCAAGGTTGAGATGGACGACCACTATTTACTTCAGGACTTTGAGGCTTCAGAGGTCCAGGTAATTGCTGCTCCAATTTCCACCGGAGTTGGTTAGCATCGAAGTGGTCAACATGGGATTTCTTACATCATATTTACACTATGTTTTGATCTAACGGTCATGTGAGAATCCAAAGGATCTTATATCAAGGACCGACGTTAGTTTGTGACTTCGCACTTCAGCACTTCGGGCAACTGGTGGTGGTAGATGTTGGTTTCCCCCGAAGGGCATACTCCTGGAGTGACGTAACTTGCTAATGTCACTATTGACATGGCACTGGATGAGTGGCCTCCACATGTCACTTAGATTCATGACTTACGTAACCTAAAGTGCCATCTGGACCTAGACACTTGTCACCATCTGATTGTACCACGTGTCCTTACTAATGTGGTCTTGTTGACTTGGATCTCTTGATGTGTTGAAGGTCGTAGGTTCATATGAATCCTTGATCCAACGACTGTGATCAGTTCTTAGATCAATGGTTCAGATTCATTTCAACCTTTAGGACTTCAGGACTTTGCAATCATTCAACCTTCTGGAGTGCTTATCGATACTTCCCTGCTATGATAGCTTTTCATAATTCCAGAAGCTAGGACCGTGGGCTTAGGAACAAAGGAGATCTGCTCTTTAGGTATTCGACTATTTGTGACTCGGGGGATACAAGCTACTCGAACTCTAAGAGGTCCAATCCCTTTGGAGTGCATTTCGCCGAAGTAGATCAGATGATCTATTTTTGATCTGCAGTTGAGTGGATGGTCCACACAACCTCAACAAGGCGTTTTGCTAACGGTCTTCTCATTGTGCGTTTTTTAGGATCTTGACCATGAATCTTCCTTCTTGACGGATGGTCAGATCTTACTTCGGGGCTTCGGCTCTCCGAGACTCCATTTTACTAGAAATATGAGGTAGTTCAATCCCTCTAGAGTGGTTACCTACTGAATAAGTCATGATACTATGATGATTGCTTGTTGTTGGTTGTTTAGTACACCTTAAACTATCCTTTCATTGTGCTTGATCTAAGGGTCATGATTCATCCTGGAGTAGATCAATGATCAGGGATGATTGTGGAGTCCCAACTAGCACGATGTTTAAAATTGTCGTCGAGTTCCACAATGGAAAATGCTTGTTGGTAGTGGAATCGATGCCAATCATTGATCTTGTTTGAATCTATAGATGAACGGTCTAGGAGGATTGCAGAGGTTAAACATGTACGGATGTTAGTTTTGCATCCGATCTCCGCAATTTCTCTCCACCGCAGATCTTACTTGTGTTGATCTGACGACCAAGACTTAATCAGGTGTTAATCCGACGATCCTTCTCTGCATTTCCTAGATCTGACGAATGCTTAGCATTCTATTGAATTCATCATTCGATGATCGCGATATAGTTTGATTCCTTATTGAATGGCTCACATGCATCATCTCTTCTGAGCTTCGATTAATGTTCTTCCTTCTAATCTATTCATCGCTATTTCTTCTGAGCTTTTAATAACGTTGTTCTACACCCTATTTGTCATCAATGACAATTCATCATAAAAACCCATCATCACATCACAATGATCTTCGACTGTTGACATCAATGATAATATGTCCAACATAAAACCCCTTATTAAACATTATATATTGAATTATCACATTTCTAGTGTTATATTTTTATGTGAGCTAGAAATTTTCATTGTACCCTTTCATTATAATTGTAACATTGGTCTCCTATATATGTATCAAGGAGACACGGTCTTAGGATCATCAGATATCATCTCATATTTTCTTTTGAATTGTATATATTCTAAAAGGAGGTTTCCCCCTCAAAATGGACTATATTCATTGACTTTTGTCATTTTTAAGGTGTTGGATCACAACAGAGCATATGAAAAAAAAAAACACTTTCCACTATGTATATAATTTGTCAAGATTGTACAGAGTGCACAACAAAGAGAATATGTAGACTGGAAAGAGTAACAAACTAAGAATAGAAATAGAAAAATAGAAATATTAACTTAGTAAAAATAAATAAAAGGCATGATGAAACTTTATATCTTTGAATCTGACAAAAAAAGTTTTATCTTAGACAAACGAAAACCTTTTCAGGTGAAATGAAAATTGTTTCCAATTGAAAGAAGTATTTCAAATGTAATGGTTCATAGCTCGCTCAACCCAAAAATACACAAAAATAACATAACCCATAAATATTTTGTTGTATGCAGCGACACGGGTTGAGGATCTCGAACAACAACAAAAGTGGGTCTTCATATGTGCTCTCATACCATGTTCAACAAAACATGATATTTTCACATAGGTTGAATACCTTAAGCAACCACACACACAACTAAATCAATGGTAAGTACACCAATGTTTTATGTTATTTAAACTCTCAAAGAGGGAAACAATGCACGACCCTAGCCAACAGAACCATTTAAGACAATATATTAATGCAAAAGAAAAATATTGTACATAAGAGTTTCTTACAATCAATTTTTAGCAAATGAATATCCATGCTATTTAAATAAAGATCATGGACCAATCCAGTGTTAAGCCATATATCAATACAATTGCCAATATCGATTTAAGAATATGACATATCATATCACTTTATATCTAAAACATATCATGACCATTGGATTACATAACTACAAATGCATATTATAGAAACACACTTTACCTAAAGACACATCAAACCTACTTAATTTTAACTAATTTTTGAATATTGAATTATCGATTAACCCAACTACTAATACTATTAGAAAAAAGTACCAATATATTACTTTCACACATTCATATAGATGAATTTCAAATATCACTTTCACATTCCTAAAAATGAATTTCAAATATTTATTATTAAAAACTAAATTTATAAATTAGAAAAACAAATACCATTCACTTATAATGATATTCCCAACATTTCAATTGAAAAACAAATATTTTAATTTTAAATAAAAAAAATATTTATATTTTAAATTTCCTTTTAAATAAAATAATTTAATGAATACCATACACTTATAATGATATTTTTAACATTCATAGAGATGAATTTCAAATATCACTTTCACATTGAGAAAAATGAATTTCAAATATTTTTAGTTAAGAATCAAATTTATAAATTGGAAAAATGAATATCATTCGCTTATAATGTTATTTCCTATTGAAAAACAAATACTTTTATTTTAAATAAAACAAATACCTTTATTTAAAATAATGAATATCATGCACTTATAATGATATTGCTAACATTTCAATTTAAAAACAAATATTTTTTTAAATGAAACAATTTAATGCCCTATGTAAACATTTAAAGCAAATACCTTTATTTAAAATAATGAATATCATGCACTTATAATGATATTGCTAACATTTCAATTTAAAAACAAATATTTTAATTTTAATTTTTTTTTTAAATAAAACAATTTAATGCCCTATGTAAAACATTTAAAGGATGTGAAAGGTGAAAGAGTAAGGGATAAAAAAATATTTTAATTTTAATTTTTTTTTTAAATGAAATAATTCAATGTTTTTATGTGAAACATTTAAAGGATGTAAAAGGTGAAATAGTAAGGGATATTGAACATATGAAAGGTATGGATATGGACTTAGTTTAAATTTTTTATGTTTTTTTTTTTCAAGTGATATTATTCATTTAATTTTGTCTGAAATATTGTTGGATTTGCAGATTTGAATGGTTAAATCTATATAATCTGAGTGTCTGAAGGGTTTATTAACACATGAATCTATTTATGCATTCAAAAATGAAATTTAAACAACATAAAATTATGACTTCACCCATATTTATATCATCGGATTCCCATGAAAAATGTCAAAATGTAGAACGTTTAGACAACGCTTAACACTTCACATGAATCTTAATTCCAAGTAGGCAAAGGTTGGGAAACCTAGGTAAAATCCCAGGGAGAAGGAAAACCCAACCCAAAATAACTTAGTAAAGAAACCTTGTCACATTTTTAGAACAAGTTTTTTAATCTAGTAGGCTGAGGTTTTCCCTCTGCTAGGATTTTTTCTACCCAATTTGCAACTTACGCCTCTTAATTAAAAATCTAGTCACATAAGCCCAGTGGGATTTTCTTAATGTAATTTCCTTTGAGTTGAGGAAAGTTGGCCACACTTCTTCCATGGTATGTTTATCCAAGGAATCAAGAGCTTGGAAACTCGAGTGGGCTTTTCTTAATGTAATTTCCTTTGAGTTGAGGAAAATTGGCCACACTTCTTCCATGGTATGTGTATCCAAGGAATCAAGAGCTTGGAAACTCGAGTAGAGAATTAACATCTTGGAAAGAGGGTAGAGAATTAAACTAGGAAGTTGATTCCCTTGTCAATAAATCTCTCCAAGAAGTATTACTAATTATGACTACATTCAATTTATTTATAATAATAATAATAATAATAATAATCTAATTTTAAGGTCACACAAATACTAACCATTGTTTGTGGGACAAGGGACTCCATGCACTCATGGATTTGAGTGCTATTAGAGGTGTACATACTCTACCCTCCTTTAGATTTGAACATGTTACCTCTTAAAAGGAAACACATATTCTTAACCATTAAACCCACTCAAATTGTTTTTAACTAACTCATTAATAAACTACACTTTAAAACAATATACAATAAACTATTACAACTATCCATACAAAACAAAAAGTGGTATAGAAATATCCCTAAATTCAATAAAAATAAAAATAAAATACATAACTTTGAATTTCTTTGAGAAAATGGGCTACTAAATCACAGTCAAAATTTAATGTGTATTTAAACAACATATCTTTTTGAAATATATGAAGAGGGTCTAAATTGAATTTAATATTTTATTCACGTAAAGTTTGGTCTAAATTGAATTATAATAAACCAAAACCAAAACAATTTTAATTAATATTTTTTTTACGTAAAGTTTATATAAGAATTATGTTTATATCTAACTACAAGTAAACAAAAAAACAAAAAATAAATGAGAAATTAATAAGATAATTTGATATATCTATACTGCAAATAGAAGCTTGTAAAGTAACAGGTTAAAAACAAATAATAAATACAATTCCCAAATAAACTTGTGTTATTATAATCAACAAAACACAAATTCAACTAGGTTGCACATTTTTATTTTAATGAAGTGGTTGGAAAAATCTGGGTTGTATACTTTATCAGAAAACCCCAATATAATATGTAAGCAGGTTTTGATATTAGTTCAAGATGCTCATTGTCATTATCACTTTTTTGAGTATTTATAAATTTAGCAGTTAAACTATTGGGGAAGAAGATCCCTTGTTCCATAAACAAGAGATTTCATACAATAATTTGGTGTATGACTTGACCATGACCAACAATATTCTTTTGTAATATTATAAATCAAAAACAAAAATACCAACAAAAAATGAAAATAAATCATGCTGCAATTCAATAATATCAATTAAAAATTGGTTTCAAATATTTTACAATATCAATTAAAATTTGGTTTCAAATATTTTACAATATCAATTAAAAATTGGTTTCAAATATTTTACGAAGAGTAATATGTAAATGTGAGGCTCAAAGATGAATATATCTGTACCGATAGGATAGTATCTGAATCTAGCTACGATAAAGAGAGAATTTCGATCATAATGGACAATGACCCAGTGGATTTGCCAGTCTTTGAATCCACTCGAGATCCTAACAAAGATTAACTTGATGTCTTGTTTATGATGTTTTGTTAGGTTACAGATGAAATGACTGAAAAGATGGACTTTGCGTGTCAGTTATCAAACTCTTGCTGTGGAGGCTAAAATGTAGCCTAAAATGTATGAAGTAAATTGTGTTAGTCATATACAAAATTGGTGATAGCTAGAGAAACTTATTAAGGAGAAAGGTTTATTTTACAGTTTAGTGTGAAAGACATTGTTACATATTAAAATATGATTTTTTTTTTTTTTTAAGTTTTGAATAAATAATAATAATAAGTTATTTGGCTGAAAGATTAAATTGTAATTGAAGATAATATATGGTTGTATGTATGGGATTAATATTAGAAAGTATATGGTTGAGTTTATGGGATACTATCTAGACTTAATGATGGTAGTGGAGGAAGACCTAACAGTATTTCTAAAGACAATCTTAACATCGGGCAGCTAGTGGTGGTAGATGTTGGTTTCCCTCGAAGGACATACTCCTAGAGTGACGTAACTTGTCGATGTCACTATTGACATGGCACTGGATGAGTGGCCTCCACATGTCACTTAGATTCATGATTTACGTAACCTAAAGTGCCATCTGGACCTAGACACTTGTCACCATATGATTGCGCCACGTGTCCTTACTGATGTGGTATTGTTGACTTGGATCTCTTGATGTGTTGACGGTTGTAGGTTCATATGAATCCTTGATCCAACAACTGTGATCAGTTCTTAGATCAATGGTCCAGATTCATTTCAGCCTTCAGGACTTCGGGACTTTGCAAACATTCAACCTTCTTGAGTGCTTATAAGTACTTCCCTGCTATGATAGATTTTCATAAGTCCAGAAGCTAGGATCATGGGCTTAGGAACAAAGGAGATCTTCTCTTTAGGTATTCGACTATTCGTTACTCGGGGCTATGGGATACTCGAACTCTGAGAGGTTCAATCCCTCTGGAGTGCATTTTGCCGAAGTAGATCGGACGATTGATTTTTGATCTTCAGTTGAGTGGATGGTGCACACAATCTCAACAAGGCGTTTTGCTAATGGTCTTCTCATTATGCGCTTTTTAGGATCTCGACCGTGAATCTTCCTTCTTGACGGATGGTCAGCTCTTACTTCGGGGCTTCGGCTCTCCAAGACTCAGTTTTACTAGAAATCTAAGGTATTTCAATCCCTCTAGAGTGGTTACCTACCGAATAAGTCATGATACTATGATGATTGCTTTTTGTTGGTTGTTTAGTACACCTTAAACTATCCTTCCACTGTGCTTGATCTAAGGGTCATGATTCATCCTAGAGTAGATCAAATATCAGGGATGATTGTGGAGTCCCAACTAGCACGATGTTTAAAATTGTCGTCGAGTTCCGCAATGGAAACTGCTCGTTGGTAGTGGAACCGATGCCAATCATTGATCTTGATGAATCTACAGATGAACGGTCTAGGAGGATTGTGGAGGTTAAACATGTACGGATGCTAGTTTTGTATCCGATCTCCGCAATTTCTCTCCACCGCAGATCTTACTTATGTTGTTATGAGAGCCTAGACTTAATCGGGTGTTAATCCGACGATCCTTCTCTGCAATTCCCAGATCTGATGAATGTTTAGCATTCTATTGAATTCATCATTCGATGATCGCGATACAGTTTGATTCCTTATTGAATGGATCATGTGCGTCATCTCTTTTGAGCTTCGATTAATGTTCTTCCTTCTAATCTGTTCATTGTTATTTCTTCTGAGCTTTTAATAACGTTGTTTTGCACCCTATTTGTCATCAATGACAATTCATCATCACATCACAATGATCTTCGACTGTTGAAATCAATGAAAACACATCAATGACAATATGTCCAACATAAAACCCCTTATTAAACATTATATATTGAATTATTACATTTCTAGTGTTATATTTTTATGTAAGCTAGAAATTTTCATTGTACCCTTTCATTATAATTGTACCATTTGTCTCCTATATATGTATCAAGGAGACACAGTCTTAGGATCATCAGATATCATCTCATATTTTCTTTTGAATTGTATATATTCTAAAAGGAGGTTTCCCCCTCAAAGTGGACTATATTCATTGATTTTTGTCATTTTTCAGGTGTTGGATCACAACAGAGCATATGCAAAAAATAAAACACTTTCCACTATGTATATAATTTGTCAAGATTGTACAGAGTGCACAACAAAGAGAATATGTAGACTGGAAAGAGTAAAAAACTAAGAATATAAATAGAAAAATAGAAATATTAACTTAGTAAAAAAATTTAAAAGGCATGATGAAACTTTATATCTTTGAATCTGACAAAAAAAGTTTTATATTAGACAAACGAAAACCTTTTCAGGTGAAATGAAAATTGTTTCCAATTGAAAGAAGTATTTCAAATGTAATGGTTCATAGCTTGCTCAACCCAAAAATACACAAAAATAACATAACCCATAAATATTTTGATGTATGCAGCGACGCGGGTTGAGGATCTCGATCAACAACGAAAGTGGGTCTTCATATGTGCTCTCATACCATGTTCAACAAAACATGATATTTTCACATAGGTTGAACACCTTAAGCAACCACACACACAACTAAATCAATGGTAAGTACACCAATGTTTTATGTTATTTAAACTCTGAAAGAGGGAAATAATGCACGACCCTAGCCAACGTAACCATTTAAGACAATATATTAATGCAAAAGAAAAATATTGTACATAAGAGTTTCTTACAATCATTTTTTAGCAAATGAATCTTCGTGCTATTTAAATAAAGATCATGGACCAATCGAGTGTTAAGCCATATATCAATACAATTGTCAATATCGATCTAAGAATATGAAATATCATATCACTTTATATCTAAAACATATCATGACCATTGAATTACATAACTACAAATGCATATTATAGAAACACACTTTACCTAAAAACACATTAAACCTACTTAATTTTAACTAATTTTTGAATATTTAATTATTGATTAACCCAACTACTAACAATATTAAAAAAAAATACCAATATATTACTTTCACACATTCATATAAATGAATTTCAAATATCACTTTCACATTTCTAAAAATGAATTTCAAATATTTATTATTAAAAACTAAATTTATAAATTAGAAAAACAAATACCATTCACTTATAATGATATTCCCAACATTTCAATTGAAAAACAAATACTTTAATTTTAAATAAATACAAAAAATATTTATATTTTAAATTTATTTTTAAATAAAATAATTTAATGAATACCATACACATACACTTATAATGATATTTTTAACATTCATAGAGATGAATTTCAAATATCACTTTCACATTGAAAAAATTGAATTTCAAATATTTATAGTTAAGAATCAAATTTATAAATGGGAAAAATGAATATTATTCACTTATAATGTTATTTCCTATTGAAAAATAAATACTTTTATTTTAAATAAAACAAATACCTTTATTTAAAATAATGAGTATCATGCACTTATAAGGATATTGATAACATTTCAATTTAAAAATGAATATTTTTATTTTTATTATTTTTTAAATGAAACAATTTAATGCCTATTCTTTTATTTAAAATAATGAATATCATGACTTATAATGATATTGCCAACATTTCACTTTAAAAAGAAATATTTTAATTTTTTATTTATTTTTAATGAAACAATTTAATGCCCTATGTCAAACATTTAAAGGATGTGAAAGGTGAAAGAATAAGGGATAAAAAAATTATTTTTATTTTAAATTTTTTTTTAAATAAAATAATTTAATGTTTTTATGTGAAACATTTAAAGGATGTAAAAGGTGAAAGAGCAAGGGATATTAAACATGTGAAAGGTATGGATATGGACTTAGTCTAAATTTTTTATGCTTTTTTTTTTTTCAAGTGATATTATTCATTTAATTGTGATAAAATTATGACTTCATCCATATTTATATTGTCGGATTCCCATGAAAAATGTCAAAATATAGAACATTTAGACAACGCCTGATGAAAAATTCAAATTTGATCATGATGTCTAACACTTCACATGAATCTTAATTCCAAGTAGGCGAAGGTTGAGAAACCTAGGTAAAATCCTAGGGAGAAGGAAAACCCAACCCAAAATAACTTAGTAAAGAAACCTTGTCACACTTTTAGAACAGGTTTTTTAATCTAGTAGGGTGAGGTTTTCCCTCTAGTAGGATTTCTACCCAATTTGCAACTTATGCCTCTTAATTAAAAATATGGTCACATAAGCCCAGTGGGATTTTCTTAATGTAATTTCCTTTGAGTTGAGGAAAGTTGGCCACACTTCTTCCATGATATGTTTATCCAAAGAATCAAGAGCTTGGAAACTCGAGTGGGCTTTTCTTAATGTAATTTCCTTTGAGTTGAGGAAATTTGGCCACACTTCTTCCATGGTATGTTTATCTAAGGAATCAAGAGCTTGGAAACTCGAGTAGAGAATTAACATCTTGGAAACTTGGGTAGAGAATTAAACTAAGAAGTTGATTTCCTTGTCAATAAATCTTTCCAAGAAACAAAAATAAGAGCTCCATGTGTTTTAAAACTCTATAACAATTAGTATTACTAATTATGACTACATTCAATTTATTTATAATAATAGTAATAATAGTAATAATAATAATAATCTAATTTTAAGGTCACACAAACACCAACTCTTGTTTGTGGGACAAGGGACTCCATGCACTCATGGATTTGAGTGTTATTAGAGGTGTACATACTCTACCCTCCTTTAAATTTGAACATGTTACCTCTTAAGAGGAAACACATGTTCTTAACCATTAAACCCACTCAAATTGTTCTTAACTAACTCATTAATAAACTGCACTTTAAAACAATATACAATAAACTATTACAACCATCCATACAAAACAAAAAATGGTATAGAAATATCCCTCAAATTCAATAAAAATAAAAATAAAATACATAATTTTAAATTTCTTTGAGAAAATAGGTTACTAAATCATAGTCAATTTAATATGTATTTAAACAACATATTTTTTTGGAATCTATGGAGAGGGTCTAAATTAAATTATAATAAATCAAAACCAAAACAATTTTAATTAATATTTTATTTACCTAAAGTTTATTTAAAAATTATGTTTACATCTAAATAACTACAAGTAAACAAAAAAATAAATGAAAAATTAATAAGATAATTTGATATATCTATACTGCAAATGAAAAGCTTGTAAAGTAACAGGTTAAAAACAAATAATAAATACAATTCTCAAATAAACTTGGGCTATTATAATCAACAAAACACAAATTCAACTAGGTTGCACATTTTTAGTGGTTGCAAATGAAAGCTTGTAAAGTAACAGGTTAAAAACAAATAATAAATACAATTCTCAAATAAACTTGGGCTATTATAATCAACAAAACACAAATTCAACTAGGTTGCACATTTTTATTAGTATGAAGTGGTTGGAAATATGGGTTGTATACTTTGTCAGAAAATCCCAATATAATATGCAGGTTTTGATATTAGTTCAACATGTTTATTGTAATTATCATTTTTCTGACTATTTATAAATTTAGTAGTTAAATTATTTGGGAAAAAGATCTTTTGTCCCATAAACAAAAGGTTTCATACAATAATTTGCTGTATGACTTGGCTATGACCAACAATATTCCTCTATAACATTATAAATTAAAAATAAAAATATCAATAAAATAAAAATAAATCATGCTGCAATTCAATAATTTCAATTAAAAATTGGTTTCAAATATTTTAGGAAGAGTAATATGTAAATGTGAGGCTCAAAGATGAATATATCTGTACCGATAGGATAGTATCTGAATCTAGCTATGATAAAGAGAATTTCGATCATAATGGACAATGACCCAATGGATTTGCCAGTCTTTGAATCCACTCAAGATCCTAACAAAGATTAACTTGATGTCTTGTTTATGATGTTTTGTTAGGTTACAGATGAAATGACTGAAAAGAGGGACTTTGCGTGTCAGTTATCAAACTCTTGCTGTGGAGTCTAAAATGTAGCCTAAAATGTATGAAGTAAATTGTGTTAGTCATATACAAAATTGGTGATAGCTAGATAAATTTATTAAGGAGAAAGACTTATTTTACAGTTTAGTGTAAAATAAGACATTGTTTTTTTTTGACGAAAACGGTTATGTTGCATTAATCGGCACTCTGGCCAGCCGGAATCAAAAAGTTACAAATTTGAAGAAGGTTGGTGACCTCTAACAGTGTTGCCAACCTTCTTGTGAAAGTCTTGGGGGACCATTTCCCTCTGCTCCTTGATCTAATTCGATGATATGACAAGGAATGCATACATGAGTAAATTCTCACAAATTGTGAGCATAGCAAAAGACAGAAGCAAAGCATTAAATCGA
>ML802413.1:39901-55970 GCA_009831015.1 Picea engelmannii
ATCGAGTTCCGTCACATTCCCAGATCTCAAAACATAGCTGCGGATGTCCTATCAAAGAGGGCATTATGTGGTGTGGTTGGTAGGCTCTCGGTTTATCATGTTGATAAAGGTGTCGAGAGCCCCACCTCCTATTATAATCTATTTGAAGGATAACGTTTCTAGCTAGGTTTGATACGTCTATTGCCTTGTTAGCTTCCTAGTTTATGCTTCGTCCTCCTTGCCAAACCACGAGTTGTTTCTCGTTATCTCGCTATCTTGAAGCC
Organism: Picea engelmannii; assembly: GCA_009831015.1. Classification (NCBI taxonomy): domain Eukaryota; kingdom Viridiplantae; phylum Streptophyta; class Pinopsida; order Pinales; family Pinaceae; genus Picea; species Picea engelmannii. The sequence goes on from ML802413.1 coordinate 40,165, forward strand.
ATTTGTCTCTCGTCTATGGTTGGGCCTTATATTTTGATCGACCTTGCTCGCATAACAGCCGAGGTCTATATTGTAAATGGATTTATACTCTTTATAAATTTGAGGGAATTTTTTTCATGGAAAAAAAATGTTATGTATGCTATCTATCCAAACAAGATAAAGGATAATATATAAGATATATTGAATCTAGGCAGGTTCGTATAGTTGTACTTTATATTTAACATTATATATATATATTAGACTTTATAAAGTTCATTGTTATAGAGTTATTATGTGGAGAGTTCATTGCTAGAGCATTTATTATGTACAGAGATAAAGTTCATTGTTACAAGAGTTATTATGTTGAGAGTTCATTCCTATAACACTTATTATGTACACAGATAAAGTTCATTATTAGAAGAGTTATTATGCGGAGAGATAAATAACATACTTACTCTTTTTACCAAATTAATACAATTAGGTTGGTAGGTTGGTGTAAATTTATAAATAAAATAGTATGAGTTAATTATATTTATTTTTTAAATATTTAAAATAATATATAAATTAATTTTTTATTTAAATGAATTTATCTTTTTAAATAATTTAGATTACAATTAATTTAGTTAATTTAGTGTAAATTTATAAATAAAATGGTATGAGTTAATTATATTTATTTTTAAAACATTTAAAATAACATATAAATTATTTTTTTCAATTAAATGAATTTATTTTTTTAAATAATTTAAAAATTTATGATTTTTCACATTATATATGTAATCACAAAAATATTTATAAAAGGTTATATTGATATATGTAATCACACACACACACACATATATATATATATATATATATGTGTGTGTGTGTGTGTGTGTGTGTGTGTGTGGTGGGGGGAGGAGGGTTCACCATGATTAGATGTGAGCTGGGTGACATTAAGACCTTTAGTCCCCTTAATATTTTTAATATTATTAATTGAAAAAGAAAATCTAAACTTAAAAAATATAAAATATTTACTTAAGATAATAATAAAAAATTCAATATGTAAATTAATGATGATGATGATGATGGTTAACATTCAAGGAGACCAAATTTGGTTTATTAGACCTCAAAAAAGATAAGCAATTACTTGATTTTGCTTTAGAATTGTTTTCCTATTTTCAAAAAGAATTAAGAGAAGCATTCTTAAATCACCATAGTTTTGATGACTTAAAAGGTTAGAAAGGTTGGTATTACCACAAATATTTTGAAATTGTGAGATCTAATCAACTATTTTTCTAAAAATAAATCATTATAATAACACAATTCAATAGTTTGTATTAATAATCATTATATGAGTTTGTATAAATAACACAATTTAATAGTTTGTATTTTACTTACTTGCGTGGAAAGGATAAGCAATAAAAATTATATGCAAGAGGAAGGAGAGTGTATGTTTAACAAGTCATGGTAGGGTGTTATGAAGAGTTCAAGATTTATATTCTTTTTCAAGGTGTTGGTAGGGTGCCTTTGTTAAAAAAAAAATGTTCAACATTTCCCACACAAAAGAGTTCTTTGTTCTCCATTACAATTGGTAAATTTCATGCATTTTTCAACATAGCCTTGCTTTGTGTGATCCTTGCCCTCCCCAATGTTTCACATTTCATATAGATTTGTCTTGTTTCTTATCATTTTGGTTATTTCATGCATTTTCTAGCATGTTTCAAGTTGTTTTAGGGTTCACGTCCTCTTGATGTATGATCTCATGCCATCTTACAACCATTTTAAACTTGATCTTGCTCAATTTTTCTTCTATAGGTTATAGGTTAAGTAGCATAGTAATTTTCCACATAAGCAAGCAAGATTATTGGAGTAGTAATAGGATTAAGAAAAATATTGATGTGAGAGAAATCGAGAGTTCTCATTCTAGATTTCAAATCTACCATTTATGGATAGGATGAAACAATTAATTTTCCCTAATTGGTGAAAACTGAAGCAGATAGGTTCCTTCTGGTCCACAGACGTTTCATATACATTTATTGCTAGGAGGTAACATGGGCTTCACATGGTAGACCTACATGGAAACAATATAGACATCACATATTTTGTAAACATGAGTATCCATTGATGTTCTTAACAAGGTATCATCAGTCTCTCTTTACTCTTAATCCAAAAATCCATTACTACATATCCTCAAACCACTGGAATGTAGAAAAAATAGACCGAAACTTGGTGAAACCCATTCAAGGCATCATTATTCTTTTTAAAAAATATTTTTAATATATGATTAACATGTGTAATATCATTTATGGGCATATGTACATTTCAAAGCTATCCCCACACCAAGATCTCAACCATATTCTCTCAAGAGAACAACTGACACATGAATATCGTTTGCGTTTAACTTTTAATTAATATTATTTGGAAACAAGAACATTGTTTTTCCTTGAAAATTCTTTTGTATACATTTAGAAATCAAATATAACAATTCTTAACTCTTTGCAAGATCATTTTAATACATTATTCATGGACTATATTCAATGGATCCTCTATTAATTTTCCATAAATCATCCAACACATTTCTCTTATCTTCAAACAACGTATGGTTGTGATTCACTTAGGCATTCTCTTTCCCTTGCTTTAGGGGTATGCTAGTTACTTTTGAGTGAAGATCTTTTGACTTTCAATTATTTGGTAAATTTTTAAATCAACTTTCAAAGTTTAACATTTGAATCTCAAAAATAATCATTTTTATTGTATTATAAAATCATTTATTTATTATTTCATTCATTGAAAATGTTGAAATGACAATTTTTATGTGGTTTTGGTACGTTTTGTCAGATCAAAAATTAAGAAAAAACATAAAAATACCATGTGTTCTCTCATTATTACTATCCATTTCTTTCTTAAATAACATTAAATGTTGTATAAATATGTATCAAGAAAAAATCTAAAAAGTACAAAACAAATTAAACAAAAAAAACAAATTTCATAAAAGGGAAAAGCAACTTAAACAAACAATTGAAAAGTTTTCTATAATTCAACCAAAACGAACTTAAAGAGTCATAAATTTAGACGCCTTGCTTGCGTAAAAGCAAATATTTTGAGCATTGTGTGCAATGACCATTGACGAGTCACAAAACCACACATGCTTGTGTTTCAATACCCACTTCCAAGTAGAAAGCATTGAATATCTATACGATTCTTCCAGCCTAGATGAGGCCTGCCCATCATAGATTTGACGTATATATGAAAATAAACTGAAAACATAGCTATTACCATTAATATGAGATAAAATAGGATATTGAAATGAACCAAAATCAATTATTAGTAATAAGTAAAATACGATGGAAAACATTATACAAATATAATAATAATTACATTGAAATGATAAAATATAATAATAATTACATTAAAATGATAATTTATGTTAAATTATAATTGAAGTGTTATTTAGTTAATATAAATTATAAATTATTTCCCAAATGGGATGACACCTATTGATCCCATGCTATTTGACACACATGCGAATAGAGCAGTTAAATCCCCTCACTGTCAGCCTCCCCTTCGGTCCATTCATCATGCTTAGCATTCAAGCTGGGAGGGAGTTAGTGCACTAGAACAACAAGGGAAGATTAATGGCACACATTCAACACCAGTTATGGCTCACTAGAGAAGGTACGAGGTAGTTGGGCGACAACAACTCAGTCCTCATGGCACCTTTCCCTGTCATATCAATGGTTTTAATGGAGGTAAGGATTCATCGTGGTTATTTTATCCTACATTAGCGCTTGGATTTTCATTCCCTACTTGAAATCTCTCTCCATTGGGGCCGAGCAACTTCTCATGTTGATTTCACTTCCCTTTTGGCATCCACTCCATGTCTCTCCCCCCTGGTGTCCAAGCATTGTTTATTTTTCATCATCCCTCTTTGTTGTGTTTATGCCATGCCACACGAAAGGGGAAAACCCAAACACAATCCGACCTACTACAACTTTGTAGCTCGGCACCGACGTCCAGGCCCTTCCTCAGCCCTCTCTCTACCTCCCAACCTGCTCACCGGTCCTGTTGACCCGCCCCATTCTAACCAAAATTGACATGATGTTGCTCAACTTCCCCATGGCAATCTAGAGCCATTGCCTCAAAATTGCAACCCTGTGATTATTTCAGGTGGTTGTCCAATAGAGGAAGAAATTCCTCCAAGTTGGATGGAGGATACCACAGTGCCAACTGAACCAATGGTCAATGCCATCCCCCATATCCATCCTACGACATCCATGGAAGGTTGTGTGATAGAGAAAGAAATCCCTTCACACTAGCTAGAAGACTCAACAAGGGTGACAACCCCAAATGTCAGAGTCGTTCAATGGGACAATCAGGACAGACTTGGATTACTTTTCTTATTGTCATGTTATCAGGTCTAGATAAGATACATTTACAGTTAAATTTTTCACTAGCTAGACTTTGGTTCTGGTCTACTGGCTTGTCTATCTATCTTGCAGGCCACCTGTTCTGGTTTCCATGCATGTGGCAGAACATGTGGCATATTTTGAACTNGTTGAATATTATTTAGGTTAAAACTATTTTTATAGGTTTGGAGTAAGATTTAAAATAGCCTATGATTAGTTAAGAATTAATAGTCTTCCTAAGTTGTAAGAAAACATATTAATAACATCTTATGGAGTGAAAATCTACTCTTTGCAGACCACATCTTATTTCAAGTGGGGTGGTTTTCTTTGAATAACAATGATGAGACAACCACATTCCAATGATAACTAATGATGATTATCCTCATCAAATGAGAAATGAGTTATGATTAATTTTTCCACCTAAAAAAATATGTTTAAAATATATATATATAAATAAATATAATATAATCTCAACTTATCACCACATTTTTTTTTGAAAACATCTCATCTCAACCTTTAGTCATTTCAATTTATACTATGTGTAAATATCAACAATACCATCAAACAAAGTCGAAATTACAAAAAATACAAATTAAATGCATAAGAATCACACTTAACATATAAAAAATAATTCCACTATCAAAATTTACTAATAATTATAATTAGTGGGATGAATCAATTCAATAATTGAGTCAATATAATTTGACCACACATTTTTACAATTATAGATTTTTTCAAAAACTTTTTTTATCTCTATTTTTGGCCAGTTTCAATTTTCCCTATCTATAAAAGTTGTTTTTATTTTATTTTTAATAATTTATTATAAAAAACTTCCTACACTAATTTTATAAAAGTTGTTTTTATTTTATTTTTAATAATTTATTATAAAAAACTTACTTACACTAATTTTATAGAGTTAATTTTTGTTTTAAAAAAGTTCATCCATTTCCTGTATTTAACTTTATCTCTTTTAAATTAAAGTAAAAAGTTCATTTAGTTTTTTTTAATAGTTTTAAAATTTGTAATTTGATTGATATTGCATAACTGTATACTAATTAATTCTTTTTTAAATGTTATTAATAATAATATAATTTTTTTTTCTTTTTTCCATAATTTAACCATTTACTTGTAATTTTTTTATTTTTTTTAATTAATTAAAAAAATAAATTGTAATAAGAACAAGTTACATTTAACCTCATTCTTTTTTAACAATATTAAAACTTCACCTCAATTTCATCTATATTTTTAATATATATTTTAATTAATATTTTTATTTATTTATTTAAACTATTTTTATTTAAGTTTTCAAATAATATATTGTCATAAATTTCAAGTTTTTCATAGTTATTTTTACTTTTTACTTTGAATTATAAACAACTATTACATTAAAATATGTCTAACATGAAGTATAAGCAAAGCTAATTTTATTTGTTAGAAATAAAAACACATTAAAATATGTCTAACATGAAGTATAAGCAAAGCTAATTTTATTTGTTAGAAATAAAAACCTCCAAAAATATAGAAATTTAACAAACCTGGAATCATTTTTTGGAACCCTTTTAATTTTTCATAATTTTTCATGTAATAAAGGTCTCATATTAAATTGGATCTATAGTGAAATTATATTATCTTGGAAGCTCAAGAATATGAAGAATCTAGGTTCCATAACATACATGGATTTGTTATTTACTAATAAGATATTTTCTCATAAAAGAATTGGATGCATATCTTGTTACATATGGAAGAAGATTCTTTCTCTTTATATTAAGCTTTATATTAAGTTTTACAAGAAAAGTCATTTCAATGAGTACATTTAGATGAATATTTACATTAATATTCAAAAAAATTATTTAAAACAAACTCTTATTTTATTTTGTACTTGTAAATTCTATCTTCTATGAGAAAAGGTATTGAATAAAAATTGTCAATGCAATGACTTAAACTTTAGATTTCTAAGAAATGGAGATAAAATTCTCTTGTTATGGGAACTTTAATGATAGAACATTAAATTTAAATAACCCTAATCTATAATCTTAAGCAACAACTTCTCCAACCCTAATCTTTGTGGTTACATGAGAAACATTTTATCTCACAAATACAAAAGAAGCTTTGAAAATTGCCACACTAAAGAGAGGATCGAGTTTGATGAGAAATTTATTTTAAAAACGTTAGTGTGCAGATACTTTTCTAAAATGCAAACGTATAGTCATCTTGAGCAGATTGTGTGAGGAAAGAGAGGATCGAATATTATAGTTCCACATGGTTATCTGTCCATATCCGTGCACATACGCAGTGAGTGGCAACGATCATTTCAGAAAACACCAATCAGGTAAGCGGAGTGCAAGTGCAAACATTAGGACCCAAGGTGTCCCCATCATTTCTATTTGCAACCAACCAAAATTATTTTGCCCACTCACATTACTCAAAATCTATGAAACGTCATCCATGGCGTGGCGAATTCCATATGTTGTCATGGAGATGGCGTTAGCATTCTTACCTGCGTGCTGGAGTTAATCTATGAAACGTCATCCATGACGTGACAAATTCCATATGTTGTCATGGAGATGACGTTAGCATTCTTACGTGGCGAGTCTACGAGAAAGGAAGTTTGTCATATTGAAAATGGATGGATTTGTTTTGGGTGTTGTCTAATGAGGATATAAATCTGCAAGAAATTATTATTTTAACATAAATTTACACAAAATCATTATTTTTTATTGTTTAGAATTCATTTTTGAATGCAAAGATGGATTCAACATGTTGAAAAACTCATAGGACACTCTTATTATATAGTAATAATCACTCAAATCTAGGATCTAATAATTTTTAGCAAAATTTCAGTCAAATATCCTAAAAGATTTATTTAACAAACTTTTACTAAAAAAAAATTGTTGCTTAAAATTTGAGATTTCTAATTTAAGAATTGGAGGTAATATTCTCTATAAGTAACAACAATATTGCTTAGATCTTTATCATAGTTTGACAACAACACTCTCAAAGTTATATAAACAAGTACTCTTTACAAACTTCACATCATAAGGAAAATCAAATTGCTAACACTTGGTATGATAAAGATTGTAAAAGTGTTAAAAGAGACCTTAAGGAAACCTATGATGAGTTGACAAGATAAATAGTTACAAGACCCTAATTAAAATAAAAATGAGATACTATATAAATAGATAAGAGAAGCATTTAGACCATTTTAAATTTGATCTTAAAAAAATTGGAGCCAAATTCTAACTTGAGAAAATAAAGAAAATAACATGGTTTCCATGAGAGATTTGAATTCATAAGTTTTATGAATCCCACAATGTCGTGGGTAACATTCAAACCCTTATTACACATAAAGAGGTTTTTATTTTGGGGTTAAATGACAGCTTTGTTCTTATTCCTCACATTCACAAACTCTTGAATATGGAAATCAAACAAGGGTTCCCTAAACCATGGACTCGAAGCCTAGTTGTTCATATTTTTAAAAGTGGGGACAAAAATAACCCTTCATATTATAAGACCATTATGATTAGCTATCTTTTAGCTTATGTGATATAGGATTATTTTGGAAAAGAAGATTAACATATGGTTAGAAAGTTAGGGGAAAAGAGCTAAAATCCAACATCATTTAAATGCGGACCACTTAGTTACTCTTGGGATTATCCCAGAGGAATGTTGAATAATAAATCGATATCATGTGTTTTCCATTCACTTTAGAGTGACTTTAGAATTTTTTTTGACATGATGCTTAGAAATATTAACTTTTGGAATATATTAGAAGAGTTTTAAGGGTTTCTTTTGAGTTGAGAGCTACTGTGATAAGGTTGTATGAGAAAGTTATTGCTAATTTTAGGAACAATGGGGGTTATTCAGAAGAAATTAATTGTAATATAGGGGTTAAGCGAGGTTGTATTTTGTCTCTCGTCATTTTTCGCATTTACATTGATAAGTTAGAGGCATGTTTGGAAGAAGCGGGTCGTGTTGGTACTACTTTAACTAGAATAAACATCATCATTCTTCTTTATGCTAATTATGATATTGTTATTATATGAGGTGTCCATCTGATCTCAACATGCAACTAAGAATTATCAAGTATTTATGTTCTAGTATAGGTATGTTAGTAAAGAGTGACAATACAAAAACAAAATTCAAAAATGTCATTTTATCTAATTTTGTGTGTGACAATAATAACTTAGAGGAAGTTGATTTGTAAAAATATCTTGGAGTCGACCTTCATCGAAAACTTAATTGGAACCACAACATCAAGAAAAACATTAATGGAGGATGGAAATCATATTTTGGTCTTGAGAACAATTGTAGATCAATAAATTTTTGGTTCTAGGAAAAAAAAAATGAAACTCTTTGTAATATATCTGAGGTATATTACATTTATTATCATAATGCAATAAATAAATATGATGCCATAATAGTCATAGGGAAAATATCATGTAATAATAGCAATAAGATTATTAATATGTAATAATGATAAATCATGTCCTTTGTCAAGGATGTGACTTATCCCCCCAGATGAGGTGCTACCAGGTACAACGCATGGACAGTCCACGGGGAGGCCAGTTGGCACCCAATCAAACTCATCCCTCCATCACATCACCTAAAGGATTTAATGCAGTCGTCGCCACCCCTCGGACCACACTTGCGGCTAGCTTGTCGCACGAACTGGAAGCCTCGCAGCTTGAGAACTCTCATGGCGCCATGCAGGTCGCCTAACCTGTCACTTCCTCTCCCCAGATATGGCGCCCCTACAGCCGAGCTTGGGATTATTATTCCTCCTTTGTTTCTCAACGATCTCCCTCTCCATCCCTCCCAGTTTCCTTTTCTCCTCCTCCCCCTCTGGAGCATTATGCAGTTGACCTCATGGACCCTTCTACTTCTCCTCTGTGTTTTCATTCCCAAGCCACCGATATCCCTCGCCATACCCCGTCTGAGAGGTAAATCTAGGAGAGGAGTAGCCTAGTACGCATCCAGGGGAAAGGAGGTGCCCAATTCTGACCCTCCACCTGAAATGATGATATCATTGTCTTGGCTCCCATCATAGCTCCCCCTCCCGCAAAACCACTTTGAGAAGCCACCCAGGACCTTTCACCGCTCTCGAACTCATATGGTTTCCGAGTAGAGTGGTTTGACACACTGGGAAATTTTATGGGCTACGCACCTCCCCCCCCTCTCCACCTCGTCGCCCGCCTCCTCCACCCTCCCCCTCTCGCCACCACTTTGAAGCTACCTCCGCTCCCTCACCCCTTCCTTCTTCCTCGTCTGACTCCCCACTTCGCTCTATCTGGAACAAGTGCATTGACCAGGAAGTGATCATAGCTTCACTGCACGAACTCACCAGAGGACAGGAGGAAATCAAGTCCGCACTTCTAGAATTGAAGAAGAAGGATGTCGAACGATGGAGAAGGGTGGACATTCTGATGTCCTTTCTATAGGACCTCCGGCAAGCAATTGCGGATCGAGACAAGGGAAAAATTAAGAAGACCCAAGCCTTTGCGAGACCAAGGCTCGGTCTAGGTTTCTAGTATTCTCTTGTTTCAGGTTTTAGCTCTTGTTTCTTTCTAGCTATCCATGGCAAGACAGTCTGCTCTGTTTAGTTCACTTATCAGTATTTCACCATCCGTGGCACTGTAGTTTTTGCATGTCATACTCTATTTTATTTTGGACAAGTGGCACTCTATTTTTTTGGACAAATGGAAACAGTGGTTTCCCAGATGGGCACTGTTGCCACGCATAGACAGCTTGTAACTTTTTCAAGAAGGTCCTAATACAATTACTAATTTACAAAAAAAAAAAGGATGTTACTTATCACTCCTACATGTATTTATATGCACACTAATTCTATCTCAAAGCATGTCAATGAATAATGATAATATTTATTTATCCATTGTGGAATATACGGATTCATCGTTGTTATTATGAATGCTCAAGTGAAGTGACCAAGAGGTTTGCTTCAAGTGGTATAAGAGTGGTCTTTTCGCTTTCTTGTGGTCAAGTATTTTTTTTTGTTCCATTGATCTGTGATCAAATTTATTTTTCCAGTGACATTTAAAAAGAAGAAGAAGAAGAAAAACCAGTTCTTCAAATAATTCCTAGGATTGTGGTCCAGATAGAAAAATGAAAGAAAAAGAAAAAGTTATCCAATTATGTTTACAAAGTAAAGTTAATTTCCATGTGCATAGTAAAAAAACACAATTAAAAAGAAAAGTTTTCAAAGTGCACATAAATAAATATCAAGTTAAATAAAACTTTCATAGTTGGCATAAATAAATTTAATTGTCACTTACAAGGTAAGAAAGGGTAATTGGAAAGGGAAGTTTCCAAGTGTTTTAAAGTATACATGAAGAAGTATAAAATCAATAGTATATATAATTTGACAACGTAAATTGTGAAGAAAGAAAAATTAAAACTTTACGTGGAAGAAATGTGGCATGAGGATAAGACAAGTTTGAGACAAGGTAATACAAGTATATAAGAAGTTAGGTAAATGAAATGTGAATAACATGAGAATATTGGCAAAATGTGAAACATTAAAGTTTATAAGAGATTTTATTGTTAAAATAAATAAAGGGTAAAAGTATTTACATTCTTAAGATATATTCTTAAGAAGGTCAAATATTATTATCAAAAATGTATTCCTAGGAAAAAAACAACATTCCCCAAGTTTGACGGTGGGGATGATAGAGAAGACACGAGATGGATTAATAAAGTGCAAAGTTATTTAGTTTATTATAACATACTCAATGAGGGAGAGAAAATTAGCATTACATCAATGCACTTCGATAAATCATCCCTTGATTGGTTTTTATGGTGGAACTCCAAATCTTAGGCACTAGTTTGAGATTGGGACAAATTCAAAGAAAGAAAAATTAAATGTTTCCAAGATACATACCGTATACAAAATACTAAAATCCAAGGGGACAAGGGGTCACAACAACAAGGTTATGATGTTTTAGAAGGGAAAAATAGATATTTGAACATAACCCTTATCATCAAAGAAGAAGATAGCAAACTCGAAGGGAAATAGAGAACCAAGATATAGAAATTTGACAATTTCAACAACAAATAAAGAGATGCAACAACAAAATAACAATATAAAATAATTTGCAAAAGAGATACTGAAAATATCAATAAAAAACTATCATCCAAAGACGATCAAATTTCTTTGTGTCATTAAAATGCATAAGATGGAAAGTTCATAAGAGTCCCATAGTTGCTCCATGAAACAATTATTTAAATTCATGCAACTTTAATCATCATGTAGATTATTGCAAAAAATATAGAGCATAAAAATATAAGGTTGTTCAAAATTGTCAAAGTATGAGCTATCAAAATAACATGTTGTCCAAAATGAAGTGCAAATAAGTTCATATACAAATGCTAACAAAATCATGAGAAACCATATTTGTTGTGAGAGGTTTCTCCTCTCTTACCATGACTACTTTCAACCCCTTCATTTTTCCCAACTGATGAACTTGCCTTGGCATATTTTTTATCATTTCCCTGCACATGTGAAGTGACTGAATGTGATGATTCATGTGATGACTTTGAATCAGCTTCTACTACTTTCTCTTCATCTAGACTATCCTCAAGTTCAATGATCTTGGCCTTGGAATAACGGGAATGTGAGGGTTGGGATATGGGTTTTTGATGCAAGGGAGAAGCAGTATGCCATGCATGAAAAGGAGGTTGTTCAGGGTGATCAATATTTGGTCAGCCATGTGACTATCCAGAAGGAGGATGTACAACATTTTTCCAGCCATGATCATGTTCTGGTCTAAGTAGAGGAACGAAAACATGGTTTGGAATTGGAATATCGATGCTTGGACGAGGGTTTTCAGGCATAAGTGGAGGTCTATAGGCTTGTTGGCCAACCAAATTGAGGAAACTTATTTGCAGCAACTGATTGAATTCTTTTGAATCTGCATCAAAATGTATGGAAAATCGGAGCCTCTTATTACCCATTTTCCAAGGACCTATCCCTCTACCTCTATTATTTCCTCTCCTGCCATGACTGCCTCTGCTAAAAAATCTCATTCTAATACACATTCACAACATCATAACTAGAGCATCATTAATCCATCATCTAAACATTTGCAAAACAATAATTTAGACATGGCTCTATATACCACAATACATATGCAATAAATCACTATGCATTTCATTTCCTAGAGCTAATAATCACTTAGAATAGGGACTTAGAAGGATTCTCTGGATTCCATGATTGGGCTTATAATGAGCAGAAAATGGTAAGTATGATAAGGGAAATGTAATATGGATTGTTCATTTACCATAATTAGGTCTATCAAATCATTACACTCCTATGAACATCCTTGGATATATAACAGAGCAAACATCAAACCAACCAAACACTTCGTCAAACTCAAATAATTATGTTATGAGACACTTTATACAATTGCAATCAAGCATGGGAATGAAACAAGTACTTGGGATCGTGAAAAGGGATTATAATGGACGAAAAATATTAAGTATGACAGGAATAAAATGGGCATGCTTTCATTACAATTGACTTCAATCATTATCCACCTTTATGACCCCAACAATCAAAATTATAATAACCATACAACCATAGTGTTCGATCCTAAAGGTCGATCTCATTTTATTATCCTTTCATCAAAATTATTACAACAATTCGATTATTGCTATAATTCATTCACATAATACTCTCAGTCATACCTCTGGTGTCATTTATTTTTCATAAAAAACATCCATGTATCATCCATTTTCATTTTTATTAAATCACAATATATCACTGCCAGCGTTGAATGCAAAATTCCATGTAGCAGTGCCCAGGATATCAACCGGGCATCGAAACATCAATAAAAAAATCTCCCATGTATTGAAATCATCAAATCTCAATCAAATGTACACAAGTTCCGTTATATACCTGCGATTTTCAGAACTAATATCCAACTAAGCATTTGTTTTGAAAGGGGTGGAAAACATGCACCAAGCATCAAATGCAACAAACAATAATATGCATCATCATTTGGTGTGATTGTAATCAAATATAGGGAAGGAAAACCACTTTCTCTTCCACCAAATATCATTGCAACGAAAGGGTGAGTCGGTTTGAAATCATATGGGAAAAAGCCATTTTAAATTTTCGGTTATGGCAAGGGTATCATAAAATGACATGGTTCAAACCCTTTACAACAGGATATCTATCATGGATCCTTTCCAAATTATTTAAATTTTGGTGCAACCCTTTTCGTAATACGCAACAAAACACTATCATCTTTTAATTTCTTTTATATATCATGTACAACCAACAAGTGACAACCATGTCAACAAGAGTTGTGACTGGTAATTGAGAAAACCAAAAACAAACCCCAAGTATGATGAGGATTTTAACCTAGTGGATTCGCGACTCAACTCAGACTTGTTTAGGTTCAAAATTAATAACCAACGAAACGCCTTCCTCAAAACTCAAATAATGGTATGCATAAGGTCGTATGACGTTGTCATCAGGGAATAAAATATGCAGAGTGTGCACACATTACCAGCAGGCGATACAAAATACCCTAATACAATAAACACCAGACCTTGTCTTCAAATAATTCATTGATAGCCGCAAACCAAAAAATCGACATAGTGAATGTGCAATCAAATAATCAAAATCAAAACTATCAACCAGCTCATTTGAGATTCCATGCAAGTGAATCATTAAATCCAGGAGCAGAATACTTATTTTATTTTCTAGAAAGTAGAACAAGAAATCATTGAATGCAAGCACAATAATGTAACACTTATAGTTTATAACAATTAGAACCAGGAATATTTACAGGTACCCAGAAGGAGAAGTCGGGCCCAGTAATTCTTCCAGAACCACTATAAATACAGGGTGTCAGTCTCTCATTTGACACATCTCAGCAGTTGCAGAGAGTTATTTCTGCGCAGTACAGTTGCAGTCTTGTGCGCAGGTTTGGAGAAGAGTTGCTAGTGTATCTGTTGCAGCTAGCAGTTACGTTTTGGCTTGGACTATCTCTTGGCTAGGGTTTGGACTATTTGATCATCTCTTGTTGGTGTGCTATCCTTGGGGAAAGGTGTGCTACCCTTTGCTTGGATATCTAGCCTAGGGTTTTCTTCCGGAATGGTTCTCTGTCAAGGTTAAGGTGCTCAGAGGGTGGCTTCGGCCTATGGTTGGGTGACAAGGGTATTGTCAATGGTAAAACGAGCACACATCCTTCATATTCTAACAGTTTATGGGCCCACAGCTCCTTCATTCAATCTAAACGCTGGAAGGAAACATAGCCACTAGGATATTGAGCTCGTTGAGGAATTTTCGCTAGGGTTACTAGCAGAAGAAGCTTCCAAGACACTGTCGCTAGGGTTACTAGCAGGAGAAGTTGCAGAAACCCTAATCCTCTTTTTGAGGCACCTTAAGTGAATGGATTGACCTAATCTCCAGATAGATCAGTGTGCTCTAGCCTAGCGCATCTCCTGATACTCTCAGCAAGCCAAGACATGAAGTTTGAGTTTAGGGTCAAATCTAGGTTTTGACCAAGTCAAAGAAGCCATGACTTATTCTATGAAGTAAGAGAACAAGTTAGATGGAGCGTCTAACTTCAAAGTGTGGAAGACAAGGATTGACCTCATCCTTTCGAAGAATAAAGTACTGCATATCGTGAAAGGAAAGATCGTGAAGCCAAAGTTTGAAGAAGGAAAAGAGAAGGAACCGCAGAACGTTGCAGCTATGGAGAAGTTCAAAGACAGTGATATCAATTCTATGAGTATCATAGTGGAATCTATAAAATACCACTTGATAACCTACATCTCCCATATTGACTCATCGAAGAAGATGTACGATGCCCTAACAAATCTCTTCTCAGTCAGAAACATTGGACAAGTAATGAGTCTGAAGAATGAGCTTTGTGACATGAAGATGAATGATGATGACAGCATAACATCACACTTTGTGAGAATTTCTCAGTTAAGAGATCATCTCAGAGAAGGAGTTGGTAAACATAGTACTCAATGGTCTTCCCAAGACGTGGGATGCATTTTTCGCAAGCATGAACATAAGAAAGGAGTATCCGACATTTGAATAACTTTGGACTTGTTGTGCTCAAGAAGAATCAAGGATCAGTGCAAAAGAGAAACCCCAAAAGAAGTACAATGATCAAGCCTCCACAACAAGATTCAAGAACTTCAGGAACAAAAGGAAGTTTGGTTCAAGGAGGAAACCAAATCAAGAGAAAGACATTTCAGAAGTACAATGCTTCAACTATCGAAAGTATGGTCACTACAAGAATCATTGTCCCGAACTAAAGAAAAGGAAGGAGAAACAAGAAGCATCAATTGCTGAAGAAAAGGAACCTACAAAGAAGACTAAGCAGGATGGAAGAGACTTCTTCTTCTAAAGGTAACAAAACTCTTCTTATTTCTTGTACATATCTTGTTTGCATCATCTCTGTA
>ML802413.1:56020-78251 GCA_009831015.1 Picea engelmannii
AAAAGGAACCTACAAAGAAGACTAAGCAGGATGGAAGAGACTTCTTCTTCTAAAGGTAACAAAACTCTTCTTATTTCTTGTACATATCTTGTTTGCATCATCTCTGTACATATATTGTATATCTATCTCTTGGAAGATAATGTGTTCCAAGAATAACTATACCTATGGAAGAACAACAAGATAAGAATGGATATCATTAGATAATACACATGAAAGTATGAAATACAAATCATGTGGAATCTATTGTAAGATAAGTCGAATCAATCATGAAGAGACTTAGAAGAAGCAAAGACAGAAAGAAGTCAGCAATCAAGAGGAAATTGGAAAAAGACTTATGAATTTTTGTAGAAGACAACAAGACGGAAGCGTGGACTCTGTTAGACAAGAGAGCCAATTATATATGGCAGAAGACAATAAGGATGAAAATGGAAGCGTGGACTCTGTTAGACAGAGGGAGCCGATTATATACACTCATACATGAAGCAAGGATTAGGAGGGAGCTAATCCTGTAATCCATAGAATATGATGAAGTATATATCCATGATAGAAGCCATGAAAGACAGTACGTATCCAGTTCAACCTCATAAGAAGTCTTCTTCGAAGAGAAGCCTTAAAGTATCCCTGGTTGTCCATCCACATCCGTGATCTTGTGATGAAAGAAAGAAATAGAATCTTTAGGGCATGGAATATACTCCATGGACCCAAGAGCTAAACAAGAGAAAGAACATGAAGATTCAAAGAAAGAAAGAGAAGTCAGAACAACCAGTCATTGTATCAAGAATCACAAGATTGTCAGCCTAATATGAACTCACTAAAAGCAATCAAGTAGAGAAACTGAAAGTCGTGATGAATAATAGTGTATGGAAGACTTATGAATGAAATCATTACGAGATCTAGAACTAGAGGTTCTCCCAGATGGAGGGAGAAGACTATGATGATTACTTGTTCCAGTAAACCAGACTTATCTCTACATGAGTCATTATATCATCAACAACATCCATAAGTTGGAGTTATACATCATATGAATGCAAAGAATACTCTCCAGAGAAATTGAATAAAGAGCGTATGAAGAAGCAATCTCAAGGCTTTGAAGCATACCAGAAAGAGACCCTTATATGCAGATAGAAGAAGATAACTTGGTGAAGAACCTCCAGTGCACAGCAGAAGCGTGGTTAAGATTTCCTATAACATCAAGATGATTACTCAGTAGATCAGATCTCATGATAACAGAAGAAGTGCCACATGGATATATTCCAGTTTTCCAACAATGATATACTCTATTGTTCAAAGCTACATGAAGCCTTCACATAAAATCAATGTTCTAGACTAAAGTACATTTGAAATCAAGCATTAAATTATCTGTGATGAAGTCCAGAAAGGAGAAAGTGATTCTCCAATACATATCTCCACAGATGAGCAGATGAGCAGACATTTTGGTAAAAGATGAAAGAGTTTGCGTACTCAAGATGGAGCTCGTGGAGACAACTTCCTTATTGAAAAGGGAAGAGATGACTCCCAGGTTGGGAGGGAGCATTGAAAATATTATTGAAGACATTCATTGAAAAATAGTCCAGCTTGGACAGATTCTTTCATGTTCGGAAAGTGGATTGAGATTTCTGACGGACAGCGATTTCCCATTGTGGTTAACATGGGAAATGGTCCAGATTGTTGATGTATCATAGACAGCGACTTCCCATTGTGGTTAACATGGGGAGTGATCTAGGGCAGTCTCTCTTCTTGAGGGTTAATCAAGAAGACTGGCCCGCCTCGCCGGACAACGATTTCTCATTGTGGTTAACATGAGGAATGGTATGTTTTGGAGGTTGATACAGGACAGTCTTTTCCTCTTATGGTTAACAGAGGAAATGGTCCGGACAATCGTTCCTTAGGGTTTGTACATTCACTCTAGGGTGCACTTTGATTAGTGTAGGAAGAATGGCCCAGGGTGGGGAATGGTCTAGGCTCAACAATCAGGGACATGCATTCCTTAGGGTTTATACATTCTCTCCAGGGTGCACTTTGATTAGTGTAGGAGGAATGGCTCAGGGTGAGGAATGGTCTAGGCTCAGAAATCAGAAACAATCATTCTTCCTTGTTTGAGAAGAATAGGGAAGATATCCCATTGTTGATGTTCTACACTGAGGGCAGATATTCTTTCAGATCTCACAGATGTGAGTGAAAGATTGGCCCAGATGATTCAGTTTATATCATAACATTGTTTCTGTGCAGGTTGATATCAGATGTTTGTTATGAAGACTATATGACAGTATATGTATACTATTGTGGTGGATATGTTCCACTATTTGTGACTATACGTTGTTGATCAAGTACTTGTGTGTTACTTGGTGTGGTAGTGTACCATTGGATTGTAGTTATGTACTACTATGGATAGACACAGTTGTGTTCTATTTTTGTTTTGATTTCCTTGAATACTATCAGCAGTTTATTGGAGATAATCATCAGCCAGATGAATGGTGAACAAGAGATTTTCCAGATGGAAAATGGTTCAGAGCATTTACTCTTCTAGATTAGAAGAATGGCTCTTGCATCACTCTGTGGAGTGAGCATCATGTCTGATTACTCAGATAGAGTATAGTTTCGAGAGATGATGTAGTTGATGATGATGATGGTTCTCATGATCTAGTCATGATCTAGTCCATATAACTATGTTGATGCTACCGGGTGAATGGTATGTTTTGTGCTCAAGGCCATTACCTGTAATACCTCCCTAGCTAGGAGGGAGTGTTGATATTATGGTAGCTGCGGGAGGTATTTACCTCCATGTGTAAACCTGATGAGAATAGAAGACTCTAGGAAGCAAGAGAAACCCTAATGAGTTGGCTAATAACCCTAGAAGACTTGTCGGCTCAAGAAGATAATATGTATTAGGTTATTAGCCTCCAAGAGAAGAAGTCGTCCAGAAGAATTAATATATATTGAATAGACAGGTACCCAGAAGGAGAAGTCAGCCCCAGTAAGTCTTCCATAACCACTATAAATACAGGGCACCAGTCTCTCATTTGACACATCTCAGCAGTTGCAGAGAGCCAGTTCTACACAATGCAGTTGTAGTCTTGTGCGCAGGTTTGGAGAAGAGTTGTTGGTGCAGCTGCTGCAACTAGCAGTTACGTTTTGGCTTGGACTATCTCTTGGCTAGGGTTTGGACTATCTGATCAGCTCTTGTTGGTGCACTATCCTTGGGGAAAGGTGCGCTACCCTTTGTTTGGATATCTAGCCTAGGGTTTGCTTCCAGAATGATTCTCTGTCAAGGTTAAGGTGCTCGGAGGATGGCTTCAGCCTATGGTTGGGTGACAAGGGTATTGTCAATGGTAAAACGAGCACACATCCTTCATATTCTAACACTTAATGGCAGTTCAGATGGAACTGTCCACAACTGAGAGTCCTTGGAATTTCTAGTAGGGAGATTTTCTTACCAGTAGCACTGGAGCCCTAGAGAGAAATGGAACAGCCTCAGGGACTACATGGCATAGAAAGGTGTTCATTTCTTGGGGTTGTGCAGGATGAGGGGGAAAAAGAGATGGAAATTAGGATTGTTGTGAGGTTGGGAAACCTTAGATATACTTGGCCAACTACTTTGTATTTAGACTTGGCCTAGGACCCGTCCTTGTGGATTCATAGCCCTGGCTCGGGGGTGACCTGTTGTTGAGAGTAAATGAACAACAACGTCTATGGTTGGGAGGAACTTCCTTGTTCTGCAGCCAATTGGTGAACGTTTACTTGCAAAGATAAGTGCTCTCTGTGTTTTCTGTTTAATGTATTCCGTTGTGTATTTAATTATCTCTGAGATATGTATTCTAATGTACCTCTCTGTTGGTTATTTGTTGTGCATGGAACGTTGTTTATCTATTTTATGTTGTGACATGGATCTTGTCTTATGCATGTGGTGTGAATTCTTCTAACATTGTTGAGAAGTCCTTTGTTTTTTAATTTGGATCAGAGAACTGAGTCTTGGGGCTGCAGCGTGCCTAGCCTGTGGTTGGTTGGGTGTGTTGCAGCCTGTTTAAGTGGCATAGCCTGACCTCTGGGTGGTCGGGTATGTTACAGATTGGTATCAGAGCTTCTAGTTGAAACATAGGGTCGGTATGGGCCGGGTCTGTTGGTCAGAGTCTCGTGGTTGAGATCAAATTCTGACCGTGAAGTTGAAACTATCAGGAGGAATGGCGTTGCAAAATCTACGTTGGAGTTAGATCGTCGGAGATCAGTTGTAAGGGGTTCAAAGGATCCTGATTGTCCCCCTTTGAATTCGAGAGAGATCGCCACTGTAGGATCAGGAGAGATCCGGGATCATTGGATTGGAGGACAGGTGAACAGGGGTCGTTCGATGTAAAGGAAGCAAGGGTTAAGGTCACAACTATCGGATCCCATGGGACAAAGAGATCAACGGACAAGAGGCATTGTGGGGAACCAAGTTGCACGGAAGATAATTTCCCAAGGCGGTCCCGCAATCCAAACCACGGTTTCACTAAGGGGTTACATGTCAGCGTCAGAAGAATTGTGAGGCGAAAGGCATGTTACTCCAAACCGTCAATGTGTGCCCCCGCAAATTGAAAGGCATGCAGTGATGTGACATGCTAGTGCTTGAGCATCAAAACTATGAATAGATGAGGTAGTTGGGGACCGTCGATCTGTAGGAGGACACGCGTCAACCGATCATGTTCTTTGGATAAAACGCTCTTGGAAAAAGCAAGCGAGGAGAAGTTTAGAATTGAGATTTCTGGACCCCGGAGATCCAAAGTGAATCTCAGTCGTCCGATTAAGGAGGACATGTGGTGCAAATCCATGGACTTTGGGTGAAGACCCGAAGTGAATCTTGGTCGTCTGATCCAGGAGGACACGCGGAAGAAATCTGTGCACTTTGAGGGAAAGTGAAGGTTGAAAGTTGAGGTTTCTGAAATCCCAAGACCCAAAGAAATCATAGTCGTCGATCTACGGGAGACATGCGGCAGTATATCACGAGCTTCGGATAAAATCATTTCGGAAAAAGTTGAGGGTTGAGATTTCCGAAACCCGAAATTCCGAAGTGACGTGGCTTGTGGACGTCACCTTGGATGATGTGGACACATGGGATGTGTGCCACAAGTCAGTAATTTTTGAGCATATGGAGTATTGGGGTGTTGGTTAGAATGTGACACATGTCACCTGCTTGATTGGGCCACGTGTCCGCTTCCAGTATTTCACCACGTGGCGAAAGATCGTGCAGTTCGGAGACTGGGCACTCCAGAGGGGAAAGATGTGACAGGTTGCGTTGGGTCGAAAACTCCCGAAGGCCCGAAGGTCGGAGTACATATCGACCATTGATCCTAGAAGACACGCAGTAGTAGATCTCACAGCGGTTCGAAGGATCGACGCTCCGGGAGAAAGTGAAGGCGTACAGTTTGAAACTCTCGAAGCCCGAAGAGCCAAAGCGATTCACAGTCGTTGATCTGCAAGAGGACAGGCGTCGATGGATCGTCAACTTCGGGTGAAATCATTCCGGGAGAAAGTGAAGGCGTAGAGTTTGAAACTCCCGTAGCTCGAAGAGCCGAATCAATTCACAGTCGTTGATCTGCAGGAGGAAACGCGTCGACGAATTGTCAACTTCGGGTGAAAGCATTCTGGGAGAAAGTGAAGGCATAGAGTTTGAAACTTTAGAAGACCAAAGAGCCAAAGTGATTCACAGTCGTTGATCTGCGGGAGCACACGCGTCGACAGATCATGAACTTCGGGTAAAAGCATTATGGGGGGGAAGCAAGTGGGGAAAATTAAGACCTTCGAAGGTCGAAGTTCCGAAGTTAATATCGATCATTGATCATGAAAGAGTATGAGGGTCATTGATCTGGTTCTGGTTGAAGGTTCTGAAGTTGCGAAGCGTCGAAGACCGAAGCCAACGTTAACCATTGATCTACTTCGGGAGATTTCCCAACCAATGATCAAGTGTAGTGGAAGGATAGTGTAAGTGGAGGTGTTAAACGAAAACAAGCAGTCACCATTTCTTTATGACTCATTCGGTGGGTAATCACTTCGGAGGAATTGCTACTCCAGAATTCAGGAGCAACGAATAGCCGAAGTTTTGAAGTAAATGAGAACCATCCAACTCATCGTGACATTAAGACGTGACCGTTGATTTTGATAAGTGATCAAGCACTTCTTAGCTTAGCGCCTGGTCACCACATGCGGTCATATGGAATAAAGAAACAAAGGGAAAAGAAGAGGTACTGCTCAAATCAATAATCCCGTGGTTTTGCGTATATGGTCATATGTAAATGGTTTGAAGGAAGCGCCTCATAAAGATTTAATTCGACAGAGAGTTAACACTAGAATAATACAGAGAATTGATAAAGGATCAAAATATGATATGTTTGTGAACTGAGAACACAACAAAAGCATGAGTACGATATAATGAGTCGATCCATGTCTGTGATCAACTCATGAAGACAAAAGAACCGACACACAGTCATGATTAAAAAAGAGTTAATTCATATAAAAAGGAAAAATGATATTAATTAAAGAATAATATTATCATTTAAATGAAAAGGTACCTGTATATTTAATTGACAATTTTTGTATGATATGTCTATCTCTAACAATATAGTTGCTTGCAGGTTTATCAGGATTAGAGGTATAACCAGATCAATTCAAGAATAGGATCATATGTTAGGGTCATGGAGGCATGACTTTGCTTACAAAAGTTGGATGAGGTACTACAAAAGAAAGAATCCTCACATGGGACATGAAGCTAGCAGGTGAATAATGTCATTAATGGGCATAGAAAGGAAAAGTACGGCTCCGTAGCCTTGAAGGTAGAGATGCGTAGATTGTTGCAAGCTTGATGTGGAAGGAAAAAAATAGCTTAAGAGGTGGTGTGTGAATAATATCTATGTGTCAATCATAGGAGTTCCAGGGAAGGATTTGTTAGATATGACTTATCTATTGTCTAAAATCTTAAATCAAAGTTCATAGTGGAAGAAAGATGCCAATGCAGAGGAATTGGAATTCTCTCTCACTTCAAAAGTGGCACTGAATGAAAATGGATGTCCATTAGGGAATGGTACTAAGTGGGAAAGAATGGCCAGGTGGAAAATGACTAGAAAAGTGTTCAGACCCAAGGAACCATAGTGAAAATGAGAAGAATGGGAGCACACAAGGCATCAAGGATCTAAAGGAATTCAAGGACAACCAACTACAACAGAAATAGATAAATAAATAAGTGAATTGAAACAGAAATTCACTAGAGTGCATGAAGCATACAATGAATTTAAATTGCATATGCATTAGTAGGCATGCTGACAGTAAATGCTTGGTGCATATAGATGTGTAAGTTTGCATATGTACATGCTTGGATATGCATATAACATGTTGGTGAACTTAGAAGAGTCTGTTATTATGAAATAATGTTTGAGTATGACTAAAGGATGGATTATGTATTCAGGAAAAATGATACAACAGGATTAAATATGTGGATGTTGTTTTTGCTTATAATTTCCATCGAGGTGAAGACCCATGAGGATGGCAGGAATGGTGATCAAAATGATGAAGGGGGAAGTCTGTGAGCTTCTACAAATATCAGTTGGTCAGAAAACAACAAGTAGGTTGGTAACAACTAGGAAGGTATGCATTTAGTTTATGTTGATGCATACATGTTCAAGGGGATCGAGGTAAGGATTCCCTCAGTTAATTTTCAGTATTTAAATTGATATGTAATAGTCGAAGGCCTAGAGTGTGTAAGTGTTTTTGAAACTAGAATGCAATTAGATAAAATATCAGTTGCATATTATGTTATGATTGGTTATGGGATCATAACCAGGTTAATTCATGAGACATAATCCTTATATAACAATGAATATCCATAGAGCTAGACATGTGTGAGACCATAATATGGTTGGATATGGAAGGGATATAGCATTATGTGAGTGCTTGATGGTATCTACTGTATATCTGATGTTTGGATTGAAACTTCTTTGCCAACACTAAAGAGCACTTAAGGATTATATTCTTGGTGTTGTGTTTGGGTGGAAAAGGAAGGTAACCAAATAGTTGGGCAAGTAGTAGGAAGTGTGTGGATGATGTGTTGAATCGTTGGCCAAACCTTCCAACTCATCATGGTGGAATACATGACATAGTTATGTGGTATTATGTAGTCAATGCATGGATGCTTTGTGTAGATGTGACCATGGTTATTGGACAATTGATTGTTATCTTATTAACTGTGGCATTATGAAAAGTCTGTGTGATTGATAATACATGTGTATGCAATGATGAGTTCATTCCAATTCATAGTTGGATTAATAGAAGTAATTGAATTGAAATTGTAAACAATTCTGAGAGCACTTTGTAATTTTGTTTTGAATCATTGCCATGAGAATATATGTCTTGTACATGAGATAGTGACAATTTGTTTGGTTGAAGAATGTTGAAATTGCAGGAGGAAAGGGTTCTTGGATATGGAAGTGTTGTAAGCCCATAAAGAAGACCAATGCCTATTGTTGCAAGAGTCAAATTGTTATGAGCAGAAGCTCATGTCTAGAAGTTTTATTTTTCCTATATAAAACAGTTTTGGGAATTCTGATTTGATAATTACTAACGAATTGTTTGGTTTGAATGTAAATTGAAGAAGTTGCATGTAGAATGGTCTTGGATATGGAAGGGATGTAAGCCCATAAGGAAGACTGATATCTACAGCTACAGAGCCAACCATTACGAGTAGAAAGATCATGCTTGGAAAATTGTATTTTCTTGTATAAAACATATTTGACATTTATGTTTGAAATGGTTATAATGATAGCTCATGATGATTGTATGTGTATAATACAGATGATATGTTGGATATGCAAGCTAGAAAGCATGTAAAAGGATATTGTTGTGACATGAGAACCCTATGTCCCTAGAAATCTTCTTGTGCAAGAGAACGTTGGTCAGGCAAGATGGATCACCTGAGGGACTGCATAACAGAGAAGGGGATGCATGAGTCTGGGCTTAGAAGGTGGGTGACCACAAGGAAGAGGAGACTTTGATAGCTCTTGATTGGGGTCATGCACACAATGGGCATGTCACGGAAAATATTGAGCCAAGTTAATGAGACAACCATATGGATGCAGATCCATGAACCACACAGATAAGTATTGTATTGGATTATGAAAATTTACTCTTACAATATGAGAAAGAATGAGAATTTATGCACAAATTTTGAACTGACATGCTCGCTAATTTGAAATATTGTAGGAAAATGATGAATGTTGAAGATCTATAAAAGTACAAGACTATGAGAGAAAAGAAGGTGATGTTGGAGAAATTAAATGACAAAGGCATGGAAGGAAGAAATTCCAATGGATTTGCTACAATTGGAGTTTTGGCACCCACAACTCTAAAACTTCCTGGCCAAGTGCACTAAAGTCGGGGAAAAGTGGAACGGCATGAGGGACTGCATGGAAGAGAAAGGGGTTCATTTCTTTGGGTTGTGGAGGGATGAGAAGGAAGGAGACCTTCTTGGTTGGAACTACTGCCAGAAATATAAATTCTTAAGATCATCATACATGTTTTGGGTCGGAATGCCTATGCATACATGTTTTAGGCTAGAGTGCCTATGCATATAAGATTGGGTTGGATTTCCCATGTGAATTAAGGCCAGAGGGCATGGAACTGTAATGTTAATAACATTGGAATGGTGTTGTGCACTGTGGACAGTTCCAAAATAAGGGGAGGGGGATGTAACATCCCGGTTCTAACCCTTATAAACTATAATGTATTATGTAAATATGACTTAGGTTGGTGAGCCGGTAAAGTTGAAAAGGGGCCAGAGTGCCTAGGAAATGTAACACTTCCTATACATTGATAAAATACACCGCTAGCTGCAAGACCGACAAGGACAAAAGAGATAGGGGGATATGATTCCACGAGAGAGGGGGCTTGAGGGGCTAAGTCTTGTTATTATTATTTTATTTACCCATAATTGATTTTATGGAGAAGAAGGGGCTACATGAGCTTCTTGGGAGGGAGGCCATGTGGCTCTTGTCTTCATGTAATTATTTAAGCATCCCTTGGGGGATTTTTTGGGGTCGTTCTTCCCTTGGTTCGTCCTCTTCTCACTAGTTCACTTGTTCTTCTTCCTCTTCACTCACTACTTTGAGTTCGTGTGCTCTTGGGTTGAGCATGGTAACGAATGGCAGAAAGAGGAGAGCCATCATTGAATGGATGTAATGATTTATTGATCATTCCAGGAGGGAATGGATGCCTGTGTGCATGAACTTGATGGAAGTTCAGATGGAATTTTACACAGCTGAGAGTCCTTGGAATTTCTAGTAGGGAGATTTCCTGACCAGTAGCACTGGAGCCCTGGAGAGAAATGGAATAGCCTCATGGATTGCATGGAAGAGAAAGGTGTTCATTTCTTGGGGTTGTGTAGGCTAAGGGGAAAAGAGAGCTGGAAATTAGGATTATTGTGAGGTTGGGAAACCTGGGAACTACTTAGCCAACTACTGTGTATTTAGGCTTGGCCTAGGACCCGTCCTTGTGGATTCATAGCCCTAGCTCGAGGGTGACCTGATGTTGAGAGTAAATGAACAACAACGTCTATGGTTGGGAGGAACATCCTTGGTCTGCAGCCAGTTGGTGAACGTTTACTTGCAAAGATAAGTGTTCTCTGTGTTTTTTGTTTAATGTATTCCGATGTGTATTTAATTATCTATGAGATATGTATTCTAATGTGCATGTTTGCTAGTTATTTTTTGTGAATGGCACGTTGTTTATATCTTTTATGCGGTGACATGGATCTTGTCTTATGAATGTGGTGTGGATGTTTCTAACATTGTTGAGAAGTCCTTTGTTTTTGAATTTGGATCAGAGAACTGAGTCTTGGGGTTGCATTGTGCCTAACCTGAAGGTGGTTGGATGTGTTTCAGCATGTTTAAGTGGTGTAGCCCAGCCTTTGGGTGGTCGGGTATGTTCAAAATAAATAGTCACAGATCCAAACATAAACTATTTAGAAAAAAAAAAAACACTTTAGATGATAGGGAAACGAAACCCTGGTACATGTTGTTGGGTGGGTTAAATGGTGCCTCTAAGAGGTTGTAGCAATTACCAATACTCGAACTTGCTCCAAAACCAAATGATACGAATTCCAAAACCTAAGGTGGTATACCAATGGTGGTGGTGCATTAACTCAGTTGGTCACATCGTGTTGGGGTGATGTCCAACATTAACATCCACTAAACCCAAGACAAGCCAAGTCAAAACCCTATGCAATCGTTAAATTCCAAGTAGTTTCCAGCTCCTCAAAAATCACGTGCCACCAACACATCCACCTATTACATATGATTGTTGACCATATACAATATGCATCGTATATCCAATATGCATTTCCCAGATGCATTCGAACTTATCACAAGCATTATCAATAAATCAAAACCATGGATGATGAATTTGTAATGTAATAGTATGGAATGAATGTCAGGTTGGGAAATATTATATGTGTTGTAAATTGTATCCCATATGTGTTAAGACTTGCAAGTTTTACCATATGTAAACCTTCAAACCACCATCTTTTATCAACAGTCGAGGTTGTTATCACATGGAACATATTCTTGCAACTTGTATAATGTGTATGGATCATATACATAACTAATGAAATATGTGAGCGATGCGCTAATCATATATGTATATAAAACACTTTTATATAACAAGCTATATAAAAAAAACAAATTCATCAAGTGCATCAAGTAGTAAACCACCGAATCATGTCAAAACATTTGTGAACATTGAACCCTTTTTTACCATTTGAAGCCTTGAATTATCAAGAGCAACCAACAACCATAACTTAAACTATTTTGATGATGCTTTTATCCAATATTGACGTCTTTAATGTAACGTTCCCTGCCATCCGAGGGTCGGGGCATGCTACCACAATTATGTTATGTTCAAACTCATATACCACATTGTAGCACACCCCCAGCCACCTCTGTCACCTGGAGAGGGACACGTCACATGCATGCATATATATGTATGTATGTATGTATGTATGTTTCAAATTTAAACAGACATAAACATTATGCTACAACACAGATTCATGCGGAATTAACAGTAAAACATACATGCAACAAACACATGCAATTCTTATAAATAACAGACATGTACTTAAACATAGCATGTGACATTAACACAATTGATAATTATCTTTTAATTGATTTCCACCAACTGCATGCAGACCTTCCACGAACCTCTCAGCCTTAGACCACGTTGCTCCAAGATATCAACAATGGGCCACCCCCGAGCTGGGACTAAACTCCACCCATAGTAAAGGGAATCCTAGGCTAGGTTGAGGTTACAAGGTCTCCAAGAAGGATTATGTTCCTAGGAGTCTACTCACGTCCACATCTTATAGTCCCTCATTCCCCACATACTTGTCCCACCTCAGGGAGTGTGCCCCTTCTATGCTTGACAATCCTTCGGTTGCCCCACTACCCTTCCAGAGATTCAGAAACAGGTTGGACAGGAAGTCTCAAAGCACTACAACTACCATGAGAATTCCTCTGGGAAAATCACTTCCCCATCAACCTCTCTCACCTGGAGAGAGTTTCTCACAGGCCTGACAACCTCCTTCTTCAATCCAGCTTCTAGGCCAATCCAGTCATGGTAATAACAATAGAAAAATTGGGTATGGGATCTGGTAATGATAGTAAGCCACACCAATCCATAGATAAGTGTGGGCAACAATAGCAAAATGGATAGGGTGCGATATGGGTCAAGTACAACGCAATCATTTTGTGGTTCACATGATTAAAACAGGTTAGCTTCAGGGGGTTTGCAGGTTTCATAGCTTGCAGGCTTCCATGGCTAGAGGTAAATACTGGAGGTAATAGCTCCCTGCGTGCATGCGTGAGTGCATGGGAAGCCAGGACAGAATCGAAGAGAACCCCCCACAACGAACTGATTTCCCCACATATAATTGCATGTGCCAAGATTGACACATGGATCTCTTGGGAGCTCGTTGCTCTCCACTTGGAGTTCGTTCCTTTCCCCAAAGAAACTTAGGATAAGATGATTTATTTCCCAAACCTTAGTCTTTTAGGAAATATATCATAATATTCCCTTAGAGATAAGCCCACAAGATTAGCCCTTTTTTCTAGCCTCTTAGCCCCTTCCCTTTCCCTTCCTAGTGGAGCTTAGTCCCCCATAAATATTTATTCATGGTCAGTCTACACACAGTGATGTATTTATATTAATGATATGAGTATTTACATATACAAAGATAGGCTCACTGGCCTTTAGCATCTAGGCTCTCTGGCCTAGTCATCACATAAGCCTCCTAGCTTATAATCACTTGGATCACCAGCCTATAAAACATGTTTAAAATTCAGTAGGGGCTCAGCCTTGGGGTATTAAAATCCCCTCCCCTTATTTATGCATTGTCCCCAGTGCATCATATTTACATATTACAACAAGATTTTCAAAAATATTCAAAAAGATGTGGGCATTATGCCCACATGGCCTCTTCATGATCCCAAGTTGCATACTTAGGACCGTACCAGGTCCATTGAACCTTTACAAGATCTATGTCTCAATTCTAGAGTTGCTTGATCTTTCAGTTCAGTATGCACACCGGATGCACCTGAAAAGCGTCTTCTTGCTCCACCTGAATCACATTCCAATCAATAAGATGATTAGAACCAGGTATATATTTCTTGAGAAATGATACATGGAATTCATTATGAATAGTCATAGATGCAGGTAATGCAAGCATACAAGCTATAGGCCCAATCCTTTCTAGAATTTCAAATGGCCCACATTAACGAGTTGTCAATTTGGAACAGTTCCCCAACTTCAGGGAACTTCTATTAGCTTTCAGAAACACATGATCACCAATACTGAACTATCTGTGAATTATTCCCTTACTAGCGTATATTTTATTCATGTCTTGAGTAGCCTTTAAATTCTGCTTTATCTTTGACATATGCTCTTCCATTTCATTGAGCAACTCTAGCCCAACTACTGCTCTATCAACTGGGTTGTCCCATGTTATTGGTGTGTTTCACTTTCTTCCATAAAGTGTCTCAAATGGGATCATCTTCAAACATGCTTGGTGCCCATTATTGTAATAAAATTCTACCAAGTGTAGATAGTCTTCCCATTTAGATGGTTTGTCCATCACGTACATTCTTAGCATATCCTCTATTACTTGGTTCACCCTTTCTGTTTTCCCATCAAACTCAGGATGATAAGATGTGTTGAAGTTCAGATTTGTTCCAAACCCTTTGAATAATCCCTTCCATAACTTTGAGGTGAACTTTGGGTCTCTATCAAAACAGTTTTCTTGGGTATGCCATGCAAGCATGCTACTTCCCTCATATAAATATCAACAACATTGGTTTCCTTGTGAGTAATCTTCATTGGAATGAAATGGGAATCTTTAGTAAGTTTGTCCACCACCACCATGATAGAATCATGTTGCTTGCTTGTTCTGGGAAATTTGGTGATGAAATCCATTGACACCACTTCCCACTTCCACTCAAGAATGGGAAATGGTTGCAGCAACCCAGCTGGGTGTCTATGCTCAGCCTTAACCTTTTGACACTCCATACATTTAGCAATGTACTCAGCAATTTCCCTCTTCATTCTTGGCCAATAGTATTGGCTCTTGAAAGATGCAATGGTTTTCTAATATCCTTGGTGTCTAGAATAAGGTACATTATGCATCTCTTTCAAGATCATACTCCTCAATTCATGAGAATTGGGTACACAAATTTTGTTCTTGTACAAGAGAATTTCATCATTTCCCAATTTATAATCTTCAACCTTCTGTTGCATTTTACCTTGCTATAATTTTGTTACTAACTCCATGTACTGCAAATCTGCTTTTCCAGCCTCAAAAAGTATGCCTTTAAGATCAGTTTGATACATGCTAATGGTTGTAGCATGCAGTTCATGCACTCTCCTTTTGAGTGCATCATCCACTTTGTTCTCTTTTCCTATGATGTGATTGATATCAAAGCCATACTCACATAGAAATTATAACCATCTATTGTGTCTGGCATTTAGAGTTGGTTGATAAAATAGATATTTCAGACCATTATGGTCTTTCCTCAGCTCAAACCTTTTTCCCATGAGGTAGTTCCTCCACTTCTTCAAGGCATGTACTATGGCTTCCAACTCCAAATCCTGAGTGGCATAGAGCCTTTCATTCTCTTTCAATTTTCTAGATTCAAAACATACCACAAAACCATTCTAACTGAGGAATCCACCAAGTCCTTCTTTGCATGCATCTGTGCATACCATGAAATCTTTGTTCGGATCAACAATCCTTATAATTTGAGCACTGGTTAACAATTGCTTCAAATTTTGGAAGCTCTTTTCACACTCTGATGTCCACTGAAACTTCACTCCCTTCTTTTGCAAAGAAGTAATCGGGTGAGCAATCCTTGAAAACCCTACAATGAATCTTCTATAGTAGCCAACTAGACCCATGAAGGATCTGAATTATGTCACATTCTTAGGTGTTTTCCACCCTTTAATAGCTTCAATCTTTTTCAGGGTCCATTGTTATCCCTTCTTCGGATATGATATGCCCCAAATAATGAATTCAGTTCTGATAAAATGAGCACTTGCTCAATTTGGCATACAATTGGTGCTCTCTTAACACTTCTAAAACCATCCTCAAGTGATGTTCATGCTCTTCTTCTGAATTGGAATATATAAGAATGTCATCCAAAAATACAATGACAAACTTGTCCAGGTACTCTCTGAAAACACCATTCATTAAACACATAAAAATTGTTGGTGCATTTGATAGCCCAAATGGCACCACTATGAATTTGTAATGGACATACCTTGTTCTGAAGGAAGTCTTGTTGATGTCTTCATCTCTGATCCTTACTTGATGGTATCCAGACCTGAGATCAATCTTTGAAAATATCCTTGCATCCTTTAACTAATCAAAGAGATCATCAATCCTTGGAAAAGGATACTTGTTCTTTCTAGTTACTTTTTTCAATTGTCTAAAGTCAATACATAGTCTCAATGTCTCGTCCTTCTTATTTACAAATAAAAATGGGGCACCCAAAGGTGACACACTTGGGTGTGTATATCCCTTCTTCAAAAGTTCTTCAACTTACATTTGTAGTTCCTCCAGCTTTGGTGTAGTCATCTTGTAGGGAGTCTTGGATACTGGAGTTGCCTCATACATTAAGTTTATAGAGAAATCAATATCTCTCTTTGGGGGTAGTCCCGGTATCTCCTTGAACACATCCTCAAAATCTTTCAGGACTGCATGATCCTCAATATTTAGCACCTTATCCTTAGGTGCTTCCTCCATATGAGATGCAAATATTTGGAAGCCCTTCCTGTAACACTTCTTTAGTTGCATTGTTGAGATATCTCGGACAGTAACTGCCCTGGGAATTCCTTGGACTGTTCTTGGGTTCCCTTCCTCATTTAGGCAAGTAAATGCCTTGTTATGACAGTCTAAGACAGCATGGTGTTGGTCTAACCAATCTATACCAATTAGACAGTCATATGAACCCAAGGGTAGGATGTTCAAATCTGCCTTGGTACTTAGCCCATTCATGTCCACTGGACATAATTTAATCAACTGAACAACTTTTCTCTTGGCTCATGTAGCCAGTTGTACCAGCCAAGATTTCCCATGCTTTCTTCTTGGAAATTGAAATCTTTCCACTACCTTAGGATCTATATAGATATGACTAGCTCCTGAATCTATTAAAATAATAAAGGCATGGTTATTGATCATACCTTCTATTTCAATCATGTGTGACTGAAATTCTTATTGCTTGTTGTCTAGGGCTGCATGGATCCTTGGAACACTTATTCCCATTTCCTCCATTTTTTTAGCTTGTTTTACATTGTGGGCAGCTCTCACTTTATCTTTTATGTGAGGACAGTCTCTATACAAATGATCTCCTTTACAACCCCAACATTGAATGGGTGTCTGCCTTGGCCTTTTCCCACTTGTCTCAGTCATTCTGGGCTCTCTAGGAGTTTGTTGTCCCTGAGAACTGTTTCCGAAGAAGGGTGTATTGTTCCCCTTCTTCCTATGTTCCATCTTGAACTTCTTTTTGTCTTCCCAAGATCTTTGGAAAGTAGGATTTCCCTTATGTTGATCATATAAGAACTTGGCTCTTCTTATGGTTTCCTCCAAATTTTTAGGATAATCATACTGAATTTTATCACTGATGAAAGATGGCAGCCCACTCAGGTATCTATGGATCTTAACTGTCTCATATTTGATGAAGGAGACATACTTCAATAGTTCTAAAAATCTCCTTTCATACGCATCAATCTTCATGCTGCCCAGTTTGAGTTCAAATAACTCTTTCATCTTTTTGTCATAATATCTCTTGGTCAAGTATTACTTTTCAATATACTTCTTGAATTCCTTCCGAGTCACATTCTTCTCTTTAATTTGTTTCACTTGCATAAGTTGATCCCACCACATGGATTCCTTTCCTTTAAGCTGGTAGATATAAATTCTTCCTTTTGCATGAGAAGAATAATTATGCAATTGGAAATATTTTCTCATGCCCAACAACCATGTCTCGACATCTTCATCTTTCTTGTGCTCTCCATCAAAGGTAGGAGGTTTGATATTGTTCATTTATCCTATCAATTCATCCACCCCAAACCTCTTATTATGCTTCCTGACAGGATATGGACTTGAGATGTTGTGATCTCTCCTATTAGAATGTCTTTGGGAGTGATGGTGATGTCTTCTACCACTCCTTATTCTTCTTTTCTCATCAGGGGACATGTGGCTTCCCGATTTGTTGGAACCACTCTCCTTATCCAATTTATTTTCAATTCTATCCAGGCTCTGCATTAAATTCATATTGAAGTCTTCCTTCTTCTCTTTGGCTTTCATAAGCCTTTCATTACCATCCTTGTGACTCTGGACATCTTTCTGCAAATTTATAATGATCTCCACCATATTCTTGTTTTCATATTTTCCTTCTCCATGTCCATTGGAGTTTGTTCCTTCCACTATGATATCATATTCATGGATGTAAGCCCCCTGTGTATCATCCATCTCACTGCACTCTATGTTGATATGATCTAATTAATCTGTTGTTAATTCTGCAAAATGTGCAACCAACAAAACCTTGTCATGCTAACTAATTCAACAATTTTATAAAAACATAAACCATTTTAGTTCAATAACCTATCAAAATTATTTCCTATGATTTCCTAAGAATTTGACTATTCAGATCCAATTTCTGGGAAAATAGTTATATTCTATTGTTCAATATATTTCTAACGCCTGATTTCATACTCAAATCTGAGTCTTGGGCAGAGAGTTATGGCTATCTAAAAATTGTCTTTCTTGTGAAGTTGATCTTTGCACAGGTGATCTTCTATTGGAGTTGAATCTTGTTCTCGGACTCATGTTAGATCCTCTCGTAAGGTACACATGCCTTCTTTACATATTTAGATGCAGGTCCATACAATTCGGGATCCCACTGACTCCTTCTCTAATCCCCCTTTTGTTTTGAAAACAATTTATGGGCACTAGCCCTTTTTCTTTGGCCCTGAATCTCATGTGACCACGAGATGTGACCAAGCGCTAGGATGATAGGTAATTATCCGAAGCTTTGGGACTTTGGGATCAACTCCAAAATTCTAATCCCCCAGAGCGTCGAATTGGGAAAATCGTGAAGAACGTTTGATCGACGGTCCACATCTTCCCATCATCCAACGATTGAGATCCATTACGGGACTCTAGGCTTCAATAGTTTTGGAAGCGTTGCTCCATAGATCCGCCAGAATGCCAGACCGGAGAACTCACAAACAAAAACTCAACCGATTGCACCTTCTCATTAACCAATGGTGGCGATCAACTTTGGGACTTCGGACTTCGGGACTTTCAGACTATCCACACTCTCAATCCTTCTGGAGTGCCAAGTCTCCAAACTACATGATCTGTTTCCACATATCCTCTATCGATCAATGGCTATAATTTTCTCTGTAGCTCCGGGCTTCAGGGCTTTCTAAAGCACCTCTCCATATATCTCTCGAAGTGCCAAATTATCAGAGATCCTCTCCTTCCTCCACATATCATCTCCCTATCAACGGTTGATATTAAATCTGGCCTTCGAGAGTTCTAGACTCAAAGAAACCTGCAACTCAATTCCTCTGCAGTACCAACTCTCTGAACCTTGGGGTCTGGCGCCATGTGTCCACTGTAATCAATGGTTGATATGGACTCCGACCTTCGGGAGTCCTCTACCCCAACTGCTTATTCCTTGAATCATCTAGAGCGGCAGGTCTCCGGACTACGGGATCTACTACCACGTGTTCTCTCTTGATCAACGGTGAGGATTTACTCCACTCTTCGGAGCTTCACAGGTTTCACCTTCATCACACTTCATTCCTTCTGAACGTCGAATTGGCGAACTCCCTGAGTCTTCATCAGTAACTAACCACCAAGGGGTGCTACGTGGCAGAAAATAACAAATGGACACATGGCCCTATCTGATGGATGACACGTGTCATATATTAATTGGCATGAACAATCTTTGAAAAACATGGAACACAGTGACACGTGGAAAGAATCAAGTGTGTCCATGTCACCCTAGGTGACGTCACCAGGCCACGTTACTCCAATGTTGGACGACTTTGGGACTTCAGGACTTCAGGACTTCGAAACTTCGGGACTTTGGGACTCCAGGACTTTGGGATACTTCTCCACACTACACCACAAATCCCCCAAATGTTGAATTCCCAAATAGGTTGATCTGCAGACATGTGTCCTCAAACACAAACGATCTAGATTAACTCTGGAGTTCGGGACTTTGTGAGATTTCCCTCCCGGCAGCTTGAGGACTCGCTTCTACTATAGTGTCGAACCTCCGAACTGTCGTGAGATTTATGACTCATATTCGCTTGCACACAGACCTAATGGCTGGGACCTGATATTCACTACTACGCCTCACCTCCTGATCGTTGCTTGATCTAATGGATATGATATGTCCTTGGCGAAATCCAATGGTCAAGAACTTCTCCCAGTGATCTACAGTGTAGATCCACTCTGTAACTTTGGAGCTCCAGGATTTTTACATCTTTTACGACAAGGAACTTCAAACATACAGAGTGGCAAAGTTCGGAGGACTTTGGTGCTTAACCACCATGCTACTTTTTCCATATATGACGATTGTGAAGGGTATGCCTTCTCCCAAACATATCCTATAGCTCAAATTTGAACTTTGTGGCCCAATACCACGGTTGTTGTGGTTTCCCTCCTCTACTGGATTTTTCAAATTGCTACACCTTCTGAGATTTCTACCATAGTTAAGGTGCTCTCAATGCCCTTTTGGCACTCATGGATGCTCTGAAATTCGAATTTTGTCCATTTCGACAACAATTCCTTCTGAAACTTTTTCTTAATTTCCACTTACACGGCTCATCCAGGCTTAGTGTTGAAATTGGAGCTCTCATACCAATTTGTAACCTTCTCTGCCATCCTAGGGTTGGGGCATGCTACCACAATTCTACTATGTTCAAACTCATATACCACATTTTAACACACCCCCAACCACCTCTCTCACCTAGAGAGGGTAACGTCACTTAGAAAACTTCTTCATTTCTACGGTATATATATATATATATATAATGCAAATTTAAACAGACATAAATATTCTTCTGCAACACAGATTCATGCGGAATTAATAGTAAAACATACATGCAACAAACACATGCAATTCTTATAAATAGAAGACATGTACTTAAACAAAACATGTGACATTAACACAATTGATACTTATTTTTTAATTTGTGTCCACCAACTGTGTGCAGACCTTCCATGAACCTCCCAGCCTTAGACCACACTGCTCCAAGCTATCAGTAGTGGGTCACCCCCGAGCCGGGACTAAACTCCACCCAGAGTAAAGAATATACTAGGATAGGTTGAGGTTACAAGGTCTCCAGGAAGTATTTTGTCCCTAGGAGTCTACTCACGTCCATAGCTTATAGTCCCTCATTCCCCACATGTTTGTCCCACCCCAGGGAGTGTGCCCCTTCTCTGCTCAACAATCCTTCGGCTACCCCACTCCCCTTCTAGGGCTTCAGCAACAAGCCGGATAGGAAGTCTTAGAGCACTGCAACTGTTGTGAGGATTCCTCTGGGAAAATCACTTCCCCAGCAACCTCTCTTAATTGGAAAGAGTTGTGCATAGGCCTGACAACTTGCTTCTTCAATCCATCTCCCAGGCCAATCCAGTTAGGGTAATAACAGAAGTAAAATTGGGTATGGGCTTTGGTAATGAAAACAAACCACATCACTCTAGAGATAAGCATGGGAAGCAACAAAAAAATGGCTAGGGTGTGATATGCCTCGGGCACTGCGTAGTTATTTTGTGCTTCATAGGATTAAAACAGGTTAGCTTCACAGGGTTTGCAGATTTAAGATCTTGTAGGCTTCCATGGCCAGAGGTCAATAATGGAGGTAATGGCTCCCTGTGTGCATGCATGAATGCATGGGAAGCCAGGCCAGAATTGAATAGAACCCCCACAATTAACTGATTTCCCCACATATAATTGCATGTGCCAAGACTGACACATGGCTCTCTTGGGATCTCGTTCCTCTCCACTTGGAGTTTGTTCCTTTCCCTAAAGGAACTTCGGATAGCAGGAGTTATTTCCCAAACCTTAGTCTTTTAGGAAATATATTATAATATTCCCTTAGAAATAATCCCACAAGCTTAGCCCTTTTTCTAGCCTCTTAGCCCCTTCCCTTTCCCTTCCTAGTGGATCTTAGTCCCCCATAACTCTTTCTTTGTGGTTGGTCTACACGCAACGATGTATTTATATTAATGATATGAGTATTTACATATACAAAGATAGGCTCACTAGCCTTTAGCATCTAGGCTCTATGGCCTAATCATCACATAATACTACTAGCTTATAATCACTTGGCTCACCAACCTACAAAACATGTTTACAATTCAGCAGGGGCTCGGCCTTGGGGTATTACAATTAAAGTTTTGGAAATTGATGCCCCACGAGGAATTTTTCTTTAATCATCATTTGAAACCACTATTGTTACCATTCATTTCGTTGAAAACAAAATCCAAGAAAATACCAAATAATAAATATACATACCATCAGTCGACATCCAAGACAACCATCAGTGAATATAGGACTAGGCGACTTATTCTTCGAGGGACTTATTTTTAGTTACCTTCTTAGTGACATTACAGGGGGTCCCACTTATAGCATTATTTTGTGTGTGTGTGTGT
>ML802413.1:78411-89373 GCA_009831015.1 Picea engelmannii
TTGCAGGATGGTGACTTCATGATGATTTTAAGAGTCAACAATGGCGACTCCACAGGTAAGGCAATATACTATTAGCTTTAACTCGGCTTCTGGTTTCACAGATTAAGAAATTTTTTTGTTATTTACTAAAAAAAATTCCTTTGCTCTATTATGCTCTTTCAAAATAGGGATGGCAGAAGGTTGAAAGGGAAACGATGAGAGAGGGGATAGCTTTAACACTCAGATTTAAGAAAAGTGGTCATAGAGGCAGCATGATACAAGGTTGCGGACCACAAGTGATTGACTTTCTTTATGTTTCGACTATTTATCAGTACTCAAGCATACTCTTGCAGGCAAGGCAAAACTGTGGTTGTACAGAATTATCTAAATCAGACTGAAACAAAGTCCACAAAATTTAGGGTAAAGCAACAAAGAAATAAAATTGTAGTGAAATAAAAATAATTTTTTAATCATAATTCAAACAAAATTGAAATTGAAGCGATAGAAATGACAAAATAAAGAGCAGAAAAACAAGCAATTGTACAACCTAAACTGATATTTACATGAAACATTGATTCAGAAAATGTAACAATTAGCTTGTCTCATAATAATGTTTCAAATGTGATCCATTAGTCGTAAAAGAGAGTAACTGTTCTTCAAAATCCTTTAACATGTATGTATTGTTTCTGACTATTAGAGTGATTTTGTAAGGACCTAGCTAGAGTTCCTAGAATTTAGAGTGATTGCCTTTATCAGCATGTGTGGAGTCCCAAAGCAATACCTTTTCATTTACCTTAAACTTGATAGATTTAGCGCATTTATCAAAGTATTTCTTGAATATCTGTTGCCTTTTTTAAGATTTCCCAATGCATGATTCCTTTGTTCTTCTAAGGCTAGTAGAGCATTCATCCTCTGGGAAATATCAGTAGAATTCAATTCCTCATCCTGCATAGCTAAATCGAGAGATGTGAGCTCAATTTCAACAGGCATAACAACCTCTTGGCCATATGAAAGTTGAAAAGGAGTGTGACCAGTGTTATTTTTGGTGGTTGTGTGATCATCCCATAATGCATATGTGAGGAGGGTATGTCATTGGAGGGGTTTATCGTTGATAATTATTTTCATTATTTTGATCAGGTTCTTGTTAGTGGAATCGGCTTACCCATTTCCCTGAGGGTAATAGGTGGATGAGGTAAAGTGTTTGACCCCGAATTTGTTCAGAAAATGAGTAAACTTTGTCGAAATGAATGTTGATATGTTGTCTAATATTATTTCGAGCGGAAGACATAAGCGAGAAAAGATATTATATTTTGATAAGTTAATAACCTGCTCATCATGTGCACTCTTAAGAGGGACAACTTCGGTCCACTTAGTAAAGTAGTTCTTTGTTGTCAGGATAAATACATGCCCTGCAAAATATGGGGGGTTAATAGGGTCGATAAAGTCTAATCCTCATTTAGCAAATTGGAAATCAGGTAAAACTGGTTGTAAAGGCATAGGAGAAAATTGTTCCCTGCCAGAAATTTTTTTACATTTATTCCAAGCCTAAACAAACTTGAAAGAATATTGAAACATCAAGGGCCAAAAATAACCAGCTCCGATAATCTTGAAAGTTGTAGCTTTCACTGCAAAATGGCCACCAATATGGAGGTTAGAATCTGGTGATCCACTAAATTCATTCAAATCCTTTTGGGTTACTTTATCATCAATACATCTTAACAACAACCCATAATTAGATCTACAAAAAAGAAGGTTTCCCAAGATGAGGATCTTTGGGGCTATCAAACATAGTCTTCTAGGCTGATGTGAATCTAAATGATCTAGACAATTTTGATGTAAGAGATAATAAATGATATGTTTGTACCAAGGATGGTCAACAAGATCTATATCAAGAGTTTCTAAGTAAAAAAATTCTAACAAATCGTTCTCATCTTCCTCAAGAGAATCACTTGGTTCGGGATGTTGAGCCAAGTGAAGAGATATATCACATCCCTTAATTGTCTTGGTTGTAGTAATCGTTAAATCATGTTCTTGAATTTTGGAAAGCCAATGTGCAATTTTTCCTTACAGATGTGTCTGTGTAAGCATAAACTTAACTACAGGCAAAGGGACTCTTACATTTGTTTTCTTGCCCAAAACAAAATGCCTGAATTTTCCTATAGTTTTTACCAAGGCGAAAGTGTGTTTTTCAATCAAAGTATATTTCACCTCATCATCTGAAAAACTTTGACTCATTTAGGCTATAGGATTTTCTTGATTTTGGTCATCTTCTTGCAGAAGAATGGAAGATATTGCCTCTTCTATTGAATTGGTATAGATGATGAAGTCTTTATTAAAATCAGGTTTTCCTAAGACTAGTGCAGAGTTGATTTCCTTCTTGATTCCTATAAAATCCTTTTCTACTTCATTAGTCCAAGAAAGGTTTATATCCTTCTTCAACAAATTATGAATAGGTTTAACCATCACGACGAAGGTGGGAACAAACCTCCTAACATATTTAATAGTACCCATGAAATCTTGAACTCCTTGTTTAGAGGTGGGAGCAGGGAGATTGATAATCACAACAACTCTTTCGAGGTAAATACTAATACCGAAGTCAAAAACAATATGACCTAGGAGTTTGGCTTGAGTGACTCTGAAAATAGACTTAGAAGGATTCAATGACATACCAAATTTTCTTCCACGCAGAAAGACTTTCCTAAGGTGACCAAAATGATCTGATTGGTTCTTAGAGTAAACAATTAAGTCATCAAGATAAACCTGAATTATCTTATCGATCAGATCATCAAAATCTATTTGCATAACTCTTTGGAATGTGGCACCTATGTTAGATAGGAAGAAAGGCATGCATTTGTAGGCAAAGGTGCCCCATCTGGTGGTGAATGTGGTTTTATATTTGTCAACCCTCTTGACTCTAATTTGATTATATCCAGAAAAACTGTCAAGTAGGGACATTATTTGAAACTCGGCCACCTGTTGTAGGATCATTTCCATATTAGGAAGTGGAAAATTATCTTTAAAGCTATCTCTATTCAAAGCATGAAAGTCGACACATAACTTGATATGACCAATTTTCTTTCGTATAAGAACCAAATTTGAGACCCATTCAAAATACTTTACCGGAAATATGATTTTATCTTTTAGCAACTTTTCGACTTCCTTTGTGATAGTAGCTTCGAGGATAGAATTTATAGGCATTTGTCTCTGCCTTACTGGTTTTGTCCCTTCCTTAACATGAATGGCATGTTGCATGATGTTTGGATAAAAACCACGAATATCCTCATACGACCAAGCAAATACATCCTTGAATTCACGGAATAAATCCATGAATATTTATTTTTACTCTTGTGTACACTATGCTCCTATTTTAAGAATCTTGGGATCGTTTGAGGTTCTAATGTTCACTGAGACAATGTATTTGACTTTCCTCTTTGACTCCTCTTCTTCAATATTTTCCTTTTTACCAACATCACTAATTGAAAATGAACTCTCAAGAGGAGTCAAGCCTTTTGGAAACTTATCATCTTCCATAGAAATTATTTCCTTAGGCTTAAGGAGTTCACTTTGTAAGAAAGCACAGATATCCTCGGCATTTTTGAAAACCTACCATGATTCAACATTGTCAAGTATATATAGGTGATAAATAGACATAAAAGTGCAATCGGGTCGTTGTGGTAAAAGTTGTCAGGTAGGAGAGGCAACAAAAACTTCCAACCTATCATCCATGGTGTTAAGCTCCATTTTATGTGAGTGATGTTTAAAGACAACATATTTGAAATCGAGGCCCAAACAGCCTGAGTGTATCTTTTCATCAGCTTGTTATTGGGATTATATATTTTTCTAGCAAGATTAACTATAAGCTCAAAATCACCAAAAATGGTAAGATGACCACAACCAAGATTATAAGCATTTTCGATACCTAACAATAGGGCTTCAAACTCAACAACATTGTTGGTGCAAGCGAATTCTAACTTGAAAGAGAAATTATGGATTTTCCTACATGTGAGTAAAAGATCATCCCAACTCCATTTCCTTCGTTGGAGCATGCACCATCAAAGTGAAAATGCCACAATCCATCATCATAGTCAAATTCTTCGTGTGGCACGTCATCTCCCTATGTGAAAATAAAATAGACACCCAGTATTTCCTCAACATAATTGACATTTATATGAGGAACTTTCTCAATGTAAGGTGAGATGTGATCTTCTTTGAGAACAATAATGTTCTTCCCATCCTTAGGGATAGAAAAATGTGACCCATCTAAAGACAAGTAACCACCCATTAAGGCTTGTCATTCTCTCCCCAAAATAATTGAGTAAGTGTTGATCGGCATATCAATGACTTGAATGTTTAGGGTGGTGCATATTTCAGGATGTGCGCAAAGTACTAAGGTTACATCTTTGATCTCACCAATCATAGATTGTTGTTGATTATTATAGGAGAGCATGATTCTTGCATTTTCGTTTATACATGAGAGGCCTAGATCTTCCATAATGATCTTTGACATGACACTTGGGCCTGAGCCACCATCAATGAGGCAAAAATGGGCTATTTTGTCTAAAATATTTATAGAAATATAGAAAGGAGGGTAATTTACAGATATCCTAAAGTTATTTACACCTATCCTATTTACATGAGACTCTTCTTCATCATAATCTTCCGTCAGGTTGGCAATGTTATAAGTTTTACCTTCCATGAAATTTCTAAGATGTTGTCGTTATTCTGGTACAGGGTATAGTCATCATATCCAAAAGAGTAGCATCATATTTTATGTTTTCCAACTGATTTAAAATATTATACTTTGAAGAAGGGGCGGTGACTTGATGACTGGTAGAAGGATGAGTAGCTTGTGAGACGCTATTTTGACTGGATGTGCTAGGGGAAAAAGTATTCTTGGAAGAATCAACTTTTCCCTTATTGGCATATGATTTATTTCTGGTATTAACTACCATAACATCATCCTATGGGGCCCAATATAAGACAACAAAGGTAGTGTCTGGTTTCTTGCCAAAGATTCGATCCCTCACATTTTTCTTGATTTCACAAGTGCTTTCCTTGTGATGTTCTTCACAAAAATTACACCACACTCTAGGCAATATGGATTTTGGTTGAAATTTAGTGTTTGTGAAATTCCTATTTGCAGCATGTGTGGAAGCTTCGACAGTGGCGACAAGAGTAATTCCCTTTCTCTCAAAATAAATCATTCGATTATTAATGTCTTGCATCAGCTGCAAGACAATAGACATATCGATTTTTTTGGCATAGTCTTCTTTAGGAAGACATGTCCTATCTAGCTGCTCTTCGTACTCCAAACAAGTATGAAGGGTAGATCTGATATTATCTATGGATTTCTCTTCCAATATGTGACGATAGGCAAAGGGTAAAGCATTGTAGTAATGCATGAATGCAGCTTGATTTTATGGATTGATCAGTTCATGTATTTGATTATATAACATGGTGAAGCGAAGATTGGAAACTTTAATGGTTTCACCTTTGTTATATGTAATATTATTGTACTCCTTTAACCGATCAGCTGGGATTTTGGGTTGTCCAAAAGTGGACTTGAACCAGTAGAATAATTTATCTCAGGTAGACAAAATATTCGGAGGCAAATCAAAGAAATCAGCTACATCTTTTCCTTCTAAAGAGTTGACAAATAACCGCATACAGGTGTCATTGTCATTTGCGCCAATGTTATGACAAGCATTTGAGAAAGCAATCAAATGTT
Organism: Picea engelmannii; assembly: GCA_009831015.1. Taxonomy (NCBI): domain Eukaryota; kingdom Viridiplantae; phylum Streptophyta; class Pinopsida; order Pinales; family Pinaceae; genus Picea; species Picea engelmannii. Next base: position 84,119 of record ML802413.1, read on the forward strand.
CGTCCGTAGAAATGGTATTGTTTCCTAAGAACTTGGGAAAATGATCCTTGAACTTAGGAAAAGGATTAGCTACATATGTGATATTTAAGGGGGGAGAAACATGCCACGAAGTAGCATTGACACCTTCCTCGAATTGAAACAATCCATATTTCTTAATGACTTTGGTTGGGTTAGTGGTGGATTGAAGAAGGATAGCATGACTATAGATACTCCTTATCGAAGTTGAAGCAGAAGGTTGTGATGCAGATGAACTACCGGTGCCACCTCCAAAACCGTTGCTTCCTGTTCCACTACTAGGGCCCAACATTTTGAAGATGTAGGGAAGTGGAGAGGATGAGGAACTAGCTAAATCAGACAAAGACCGATGGAGTTTAGGTTCTTTTCCTTGGAGAAAAAAAATTATTCTTCCTAATTCAGGAATGAGAGTAAAGTCATGTGATTGACCTCGTATTCATCGATATATACAAGAGGAAGAGGACATAAGATGAACTAATTTCGGGGTTCATTGAAGGCTTGTCTCCTTTGGTCATCCAAATCTTGTTGGAGACTAATTTTCGCAGCAATAACTTCCCAGTGTCGGTGTAACTCATCCCTAGTACGAGAATGTCAGAGGGTTTCTCGAAATAAAGTAAATGAGACGTTGTTTTGATTGATGGGACCTTCAGGGATGTTGGGGTGATCAAGGGTAGGCATGGTCATGGTAATAAATTATTGACGAGGAGGGTTTCTAATCATCCTCTAACAAGCATCCCATTGTTCCTTAATTCAAGTTTCTTCAGAAAAAACTTCCCAAGAATGATTTAGTTCAGCCTGACTATTGGCGGTCTCAAGAATGAGATTGTAAGAGGTAAGGGTAATGTTGGTTTGATCCTCTAAACCTTGACCTAGGTTGGGTTGTCTTTGAGTAGGTACAGTCATGAGTCAAGAGAAAAATATGAAAATAAGTATACAAGCTATAAATAGACAACAAACAGAAAGTAAAGCAATAAATATAAACAGTAAATTTGCAAGTGTACAAAAAATGCAAACCATGGAAATGAAAATTGAGTCCTTCATCTACAGTATGGTCGCCAAAGAAAATGTTGAGTAAAATAAATGACCGCTCCTCTCAGAACATTTTTTCGAATCTTGTTTGGCTAAGACAAGATAGGAGGGATTATCACCCTAATTTATATACTTATTGCAAGTTCAATTAACCTTCAAGTTATTTGACTTAAAGACCAATTGTTGTTTCAAATTTATTTATTAAATGCAAACTGAAATAAGAAGTCTATTTTTTTTATATAAAAACATAAACATAAATCAAAATCACATAATCTGATAGAAATAAGAGAGACCAAGAGAGTTGCAAAACCATCAATGATTTATTCATTCATTTTGTAACAACCAATACACTTCTCATACTTTCAAAGTATGGACCAGATGAAAGTATAGAAACCTAAGGTAACATACACATAGGCCACGGGTGCCTTCAAATCAAACCAATAATGATAAGCCAACAACCACAACTTGCACTCCATTATGATTCTTGTACTGAGAAACTAATCCAGAAACCAAAAAAAGTCTGCAAACTATCAAACAGACAATCAATCAGGAAGCATATCAGAATTCAATGACTCTTGGTCCTAACTTTTCATCACCTTCAACAGACCCTTCTATCACAAGAAATGCCTTATCTTAGAAATCAGAAACAAATGAAGTAGTAATGAAATCTCACTTGGGAATAAGAGAAGACCTTATTAGAGCAATGTGTTCCCCCCTTTTCTACTTTGTCTAGCTTGCTCCTTTAAATATCTCCAAGGTAGTTGAATCATTCAACCACTTTAGTTAATTTATTAACTAACATATAGTTATTTAATAGGAGAGTTTTCAAGTAGACTAATAATAAATAATAATAATAATATGATAAGGGTACCAAATAAAGCTAATAAGTGGGGACCCCCTGTTTCATTTAAACCAATTAATGAACCATTTCCTCCTTGTAAATTCCACCTTATATGCGAGACATATCAGCTTGCCACTTCATACACTCCATGCCATTAAAATGCATAAGATGGAAAGTTCATAAGAGCCCCCTTGTCGCTCCATGAAACAATTATTTAAATTCATGCAGCTTTAAACATCATGTAGATTTATGCAAAAATATATATAACATAAAAATATAAGGTTGTCCAAAACTCTCAAAGTATGAGATGTCAAAAATAACATGTTTTCCAAAATGAAATGAAAATAAGTTCATATACAAAGGATAAAAAAATCATGAAAATCCATATTTTCTATGAGAGGTTGCTCCTCTCTTACCATGACTACTTTCAACCCCTTCATTTTTCCCAACTGATGAACCTGCCTTAGCATATTTCTGATCATTTCCCTGCACATGTGAAGTCACTGAATGTGATGATTCATGTGATGACTTTGACTCAGTTGTTACTACTTTCTCTTTATCTGGACTATCCTCAAGTTCAGTCATTTTGGCCTTGGCATGATGGGAATGTGAGGCTTGGGATATGGGTTGTTGATGCAAGGGAGAAGCAGTATGCAAGGCATGAAAAAGAGGTTGTTGAGGGTGATCAATATTTGGCCAGCCATGTGACTGTCCAGAAGGAGGATGTACAACATTTTTCCAGCCATCATGTTCTAGTCTAACTAGAGGAGCGGAGACGTGGTTTGGAATTGGAATAATGATGCTTGGACGAGGGTTTTCAGGCATAATTAGAGGTCTATATGCTTGTTGGTCAGCCAAATTGAGGAAACTTATTTGCAGCAACTGATTGAATTCTATTGAATCTGCATTACAATGTATGAAAAATCGGAGCCTCTTATTACCCCTTTACCAAGGACCTATCCCTCTACCTCTATTATTTTCTCTCCTACCATGACTGCCTATGTTGAAAAAGATCATTCTAATACACAACATCATAACCATAGCATCATTAATCCATCATCTAAACATTTGCAAAAAAATAATTTAGATCTGGCTCTATATACCAAAATACATATGCAAGCAATCACTATGTATTTCATGTCCTATAGCTAATAATCACTTAGAACAGGGACTTAGAAGGGTTCTCAGGATTCCATGATTGGGCTTATAATGAATGGAAAATGGTAAGTATGATAAGGGAAATGTAATATGGATTGTTCATTTACCATAATTATCTCTATCAAATCATTAAACTCCTATGAACATCCTTGGATATAGAACAGAGCAGACATCAAACCAATCAAACACTTCTTCGAACTCAAATAATTATACTATGAGACACTTTATACAATTTCAATCAAGCATGGGAATGAAACAGGTAGTTGGGATAGTGAAAAGGGATTGTAATGGATGAAAAATGTTAAGTATGACTGGAATAAAATGGACTTTCTTTCATTACAATTGATTTCAACCATTATCCACCTTTATGACCCCGACAAGCATAATTATAATAACCATACAACCATAGTGTTTGATCCTAAAGGTCAATCTCATTTTATTATCCTTTCATCAAAATTCTTACAACAATTCGATTATTGTCAGAATCCATTCACATAATACTCTCAGTCATACCTATGTTGCCATCTATTTTTCATAAAACAATCCATGTATCATCCATTTTCATTTTTATTAAATCACAGTATATCACTGCCAGCGTTGAATGCAAAATTCCACGTAACAGTGCCCAGGATATCAATCAGGCATCAAAACATCAATCAAACAAGCTCCCATGTATTGAAATCATCAATTCTCAATCAAATGTACACAGGTTCCACTATACACATGTGATTTCTAGAACTAATATCCAACTAAGAATTTGTTTCGCAAGGGGTGGAAGTCATGTGCCAAGCATCAAATGCAACAAACAATAATATACAACATCATTTGTTGTGACTGTAATCGAATCTAGGGAAGGCAAATCACTTTCTCTTCCACCAAATATCGTTGCAACGAAAGGGTGAGTCGATTTGAAATCATATGGGAAAAACCCATTTTAAAATTTCGGTTATGGCAAGGGTGTCATAAAATGACAGGGTTCAAACCCTTTAGAACAAGATATCTATCATTGATCCTTTCCAAATTATTTAAATTTTGGTACGACCCTTTTCGTAATACGCATCAAAACGATATCATCTTTTAACTGCTTTTATATATAACATAGTTACCAACTTAACGACAACGCTACAGAGTTCTCGTTTTTTGGGGGGTCCAATTTTTTACCCCGTTTTAAAAAATGGCGTTACCGGTAGCACACCCTCTCCCTTTCTAGGTGGTTTTTCGATATTTTAAATTTTTCGATCCACAATGTTTCCACATTTTTTTTAAAATGCTTATTTTTCATCTATTTTGAATTGTTTCAAAAAACAAAAATTATTCAAAGGTGTTTTTAGTCATTTTTCCATGCTTCTTTCAATCTTAAAAAAAAAAATTTACCATTTACTTTTTTTAAGTTACGATTTTTCATATAATTGTGTCTCCTTAATTAATTTTTTGTTCCATACTTTTAAAATATAGTGGAAAACAACACTTTTAACACATTGTTTACATTGTTTACATTTACTTCAATACATAGAAAAAAAATGTAGTTAAATAACACTATTTTTTAATATTTAACAAAAAAATCTAATTCATTTTTTTGATAAATTAAAAACGAAGAAAAATAAAAGAATTGAAATTAAAAATAAAAAACAAATTTAGATAATAAAAAATATTAAAGAGGAGGAGGTAAAAAAACAAATTTATGGCCCAAAAACTTTAGAAAAGTTTAAAAAACAGAAAGAAAAATTAAAAATATATATTAAAAAAATAATAATAATAACACAAAAAATCAATTTTATTAAAAAACTTTAAAAAAACGTAAAATTTTATGAAAAACAAACAAATTAAAAAAAAAAAACATATGCATTTGTGATCGGAGGCCATGGAGGGTGATGTCTAGCATCACCCCAGACCCCAGGGGCTAAGCCATGGTCCCACAGGGCCAAGGCTTAGCCCCTGGGGGTTGGGGTGATGCTCGGCATCACCCACCAGTTCTTATCCCATGGGGGTTGGGGCGATGTCGAGAATTGCCCCCACGGCACCCCAATAATATGTAGATTTGTGATTTTTTTTGTTTAAATTTAAATTTTATGTTATTTCAATTGCAAAATTGTAATTTTTTTTTTTTTTTTTAAATGTTAATAAATTTGATTATATTTGAGTTTTTCTATTTTTTTACTTTAGTTTCAATTAAAATTGATAGTTTTTGTATTGTAAAATTGCTTTTAATTAT